>CAUYQU010083917.1:0-22317 GCA_963574635.1 Cheracebus regulus | reverse complement strand
ATTTTCATCCCCTATTCCTTCCTGTCTCCATTGTTAAGCACAATTATTGGCATAAAAGAGGTTTTTAATACCCATTTTTAGACTGTATTCTAGCCTGGACAATAAAACAAGAATCCCATTCTCTCTCCCTCTTTCTCTTCCTCTTTCTTTCATTCTTTTTTTTCTTTCTTTTGCTGTTTCTTTCTTTCTCCTTTTCTAAAAAAAAAAAGAAAGAAAAAGAAAAAAAAAATCTTCACGCTGAGATGTCAGGTTAATCTTTAGTCTCCTTAGGTTTTCCCATAAGGAATAGCGTAGAAAAGATTTGGGGGAAAAAAAATCATCATGTTTCAGCCAATGACCAGAGCAGGACTGTTACGTCTAGAAGGCATGTATGGAACATGATTCTGTGTATCTGTCTTTCTGTACTTGTTGCCTACTGAGAGAGCACAGATTTTTGTAGAAGGTTGCCAGGCGCAGTGGCTCATGCCTGTAATCCCAGCACTTTGGGAAGCTCAGGCGGATCATCTGAGGTTAGGAGTTTGAGATCAGCCTGGCCAATGTGATAAAATGCCGTCTCTACTAAAAATACAAAAATTAGCCCGGTGTGGTGGCAAGCACCTATAATCCCAGCTACTTGGGAGGCTGAGGCAGGAGAATCACTTGAACTTGGGAGGCAGAGGTTGCAGTGAGCCGAGATTGTGCCATTGCACTATTGCAGTCCAGCCTGGGTGACAGAGTGAGACTGAGACTCTGTCTCAAAAAAGAAAAAAAAAAAAAATAGAGAAAGGAGGTTGAGGATCCCTATCTGAAAAATCAACTTTGTTCTTTCTCTTCATCAGTTTTGTGAGTGTACATTCAACAGCTACTACATGCTAGGCATAGTGCCAGGCAGCCCTGGTGTTATAAACATGTAATCTATCACCACTGTTAACCTACTGGTGATTTGAAGACTGCATCCCAGGAGAGCAGTGATAGTAGGGATTGACATTGGCAGCGAAGGTTGCTTTAAGGTCTTTAGTACCTTCTATTTTCCTAAGAGAAAGAGAACTTTTGGGAGAAGAAGCCATACATTTTATCTATTTTCATCTTTATACCTTATGTTATTAGGAAAAGATTTAATAGGAGTCGCCAATAAGGTTGATAGACCATTGAAACCATAGAGGCGTGATGTCAGATATAATGAGAGATGGGAAACACAGTGTAAAATGTCTGCATGGCTCACATAGGAAATCTGTGCTTAGAGTGTTGTGGCAGAAGTAGAAGTTGCAGTCAGTCAACTGATATTCTGATTCTTCTGTCTATAAAAGCTGTGCCCATTGTTAACTTAGTTGATAAGTTGAAGGTTTAGAGTTATATATATATATTTTTGGCGGAATCTCGCTTTGTTGCCTGGGCCGAAGTATAGTGGTGTGATCTTGGCTCACCATAACCTCCGCCTCCTGGGTTCAAGCGATCCTCCTGCTTCAGCCTCCCACGTAGCTGGGATTACAGGCACGAACCACCATGCCCAGCTAAGTTTTGTGTTTTTAGTAGAGATGGGGGTTTCACTATGTTGGCCAGGCTGGTCTTGAACCCCTGACCTCGTGATCCCCCCGCCTTGGCCTCCCAAAGTGCTGGGATTATAGGCGTGAGCCACCATGCCTGGCCGAATGTTTAAAGTATTTTTGAGCGTCTCAGAGGAAACCAGTGAACTGAAGTTCAAGAATCCATGGTTTGTGTTATAGTATTTTGGATCCTTCCGGAGACTGAATGAAAGATACATATTTAAAGTAAATGCAGTTAGTAGACAGAGGCACTGCTTCTGCCTAGTAACATGCAGTTATTGCTTTGAGGGTGTTGCAGAAAGAATATGCATATTTGAGTATATAGGAGAAGGTGCTGCTTCTGACACTTTATTGCTTAATTTTTCACCACTTTCTAAAAAGTGTGTGTTTTGGAAAAATCAATCAACTTAGTTCAACTTGAAGGTTTTTCTCTCTGAAAAGTGATGTATCCAAAGATATTTTTTCTTAGGAGGAAAAAGTTCACACGTCGCACCAGAGCATTTCATTGAGAATTGTTGTTGTTTACCTTTTGGAATTTACATTGTTAAAAAGAGAAATTTTGGAAAGCCAGGGGTGGGACTAGAATTGTGGCTCACATGTTGCCTGTAATTATGGATTCCTTTTTTTAGATGTCTGTGTTTCTTAGTGGATTATGTTCTTAAAATAGAGCATGCCACATTACTCTCTGGCTTGGCAGGGTGTGGTGTTTGGTTTACTGCTTGGGTGAATGTTCTATGAACATGAATCTTTTCACAGAGCATCCCAGGGCTGAAAGAATTCTTAGCGGTCAGCCAGTCGAGGCCCAGCACCCCCTTCCCAAAGAGGTTTCCTGCCAGCCACCAGACCTCATGCTTCGGTGGCAGCCCAGCCCAAGTGACAAGAAATTCTCCCTTCTTCTAAACTGGAATCTCACACCCAGTGGCTTCTCTTTCTGTGCCGGGTCCCTGCTGGGGCTTCCTAGAATTCTATGCAACTCCTCTTTCCTGTTAGAGCCCTCATGATATTACAGATTTGGGTTGGGGTTCTCATGCTCACTCCAAAGCCCCTAACTCACCAAACCTTCTTCACCAGGCTAAATAGGCTCAGTTCCCCCATATGTGTTCTTATTTCATAGTTAAAGCCCCTTGCCACTGACTTCAACCTTTTTATGTGTGGAGTCAAGAGAGGAACCTGTGTTCTGGTCTAGAACATCACCTCTCTGGTTCTTTGGTTTATACTTTTGTTAATATATCCCAAGGCCGTGCAAGCAGTGGCATCGTTTATTTTATTTTATTTTTTTTCAGACAGGGTCTCGCTCTTGTCTCCCAGGCTGGAATGCAGTGGCACGATCTCAGCTCACTGCAACTTCTGCTTCCTAGATTCAAGCGATTCTCCTGCCTCAGCCTCCTGAGTAGCTGGTATTACAGGAGTGTACCACCACGCCTGGCTAATTTGGTAATTTTAGTAGAGATGGGGATTCACCGTGTTGGCCAGGCTGGTCTCGAACTCCTGACCTCAGGTGATCTGCCCACCTCAGCCTCCCAAAGTGGTAGGATTACAGGCGAGAGCCACTGTGCCCTCCCAAGCAGTGGCATCTTAACATAAGAGGGTCAGGCACTAAAACACGGTAGGAAGTGAAACTAGCTATGGTATAAAAATCACCCTTGAGATCACCTGTAAAATAAAGTATACAGAAATAACCAGTAGTTTTTTGTGTGAACCCTCTGTAATAATTCTTATGTACCTTAAAGTTTAGAACTGCTGATCTGACCTAAAGAGTAATAATAAGGGAAAAAAACCTCATGTACAAAAGACTTGTGCATGAAGATAGTGGACTGAACATAGGCATTTACTTGCGCCTCTCCCCGCCCCTACCCCCCACCCCCACCAAGCAAAGCCTCATTTAAATGATACAAAGATAATTTTTGGTTTTGGTTTTGTGGTAAAATATATGTAACATAAAACCTACTATTTTAATCATGTTTAGGTATACATTTCAGTAGTGTTAAGTACATTCATACTGTGTAACCATTACCAACATTTTTATCTAGAACTTTTTCATCTTCCCAGACTGAAACTCTGTAGCCAATAAACAATGACTCTGTATTCCTCACTTCCCCCAGCCCCTGGCAGCCACCTTTCTTTCTACTTTCTGTCTCTACGGTTTGGCTACTGTACGTACCTTGTATCAGTGGAATCATACAGTATTTGCGCTTCTCTGCTAACTTATTTCACTTAAGGGAGTTTTTTTTAAAAGGCGTCAGTCTACAAGCATAAGGATAACAGAAAACAAGGCAACGGCAGCATGGTGTTTGGCACTAGGCTACGAGGGTGTGTGTGGCTAAAATAAGGAGGCCTGGTCTGTTTTAGTAATATTGAAACATTTCTGAGCCTTTGCACTTCTTTAGATGAATCTGTGGTTCTCAGCCTTCCCCATTGACAGCCTAGGATACTGTTTTGTTTTTGTTTTCAAGTCTGCAAAGTTTTTTGTTTTTTGTTTGGTTTGGCTTTTTCCTACTTATCTGTCTGCTTTCTATCTTCCAAATTTTTGTTGAAAAATTCCATTGGTAGCAAAAAGAAGATCCTCTAAGCTTCCAGGGGAAGAAAATAGATCACATACAAAGAGTCAAGAATCCAAGTGGGCTTGACTTCTTAATACCAACACTGGCAGCTAGAAGACAATAGGGACAAGGCCTTAGATATCGAAAAGAATGATTTTAAAAGTGGAATTGTATATTCCATCAAACTCTTGTGAGGGTAGAATAATGAATTTCACACATTACAAGTTTTCAGAAACCAACTGGAGAAGGTAGTCAGATGAAGGTGTAAACCAGGCAAGAAAATTACCAGCGATAGAGCAAATGGGAGATCCAACCTGAAAAAGGCAGAGGAAATTTCTAGATGTCGAGGGTGGGAAATCTCAGCATGACCATTGCTCTCCCAAAGCATGCCAGAGGCTTGGGAAGTGATTTCCTTTGTAAGGTGGAATTGATAGAATATGTGATACACCTTGGTGTCGTGAGAAGAGATGTAGAGATATGATAAAAAGTTTGGGCTTGAATTAGCAAGAACGATATAAGACACTAAACAAAGGTGGGGAAATACTATTACTATCTCTGAAGAAAACAGTAAGATGTTCAGGAAAGAAAAATTGATCATTGTTGATCACATGCCTTAGCTGAAAGTAATGTTATTATAATACTGATCTTTAAAAGTTTCCATATAATTATGTTGGGAAGAGTACCCTCATATGGTGAGGGCATAGATAAGAAAAACCATTAAATTATTATTCTCCATATTGAGAAGTTAATAAATAATGTCAACAATGGAAAAATCACAAAGAAGCAATGTAAATGTTACCAAAAATTACCTACAAGAGGTAAAAGTACGAAGGATACCCTTGGTAACTATGGGGGATTGGTTCCAGGAGCCTCCTCAGAGACCACAAGCTACAGTTACTTGTGGTATCCTTAATATACAATGATATAGTATTTGCATATAATCTAGGAAGATCGCTAGATTACTTATGATAGCTAATGCCATGTAAATGCTGTGTAAATAGTTGTTATACTGTATTGTTTAGGGAATCATGGTCAAACAAGTCTGTGGATGATCACTAAAGATGCAACCATACTTTAAAAAATACATTTTTCATCTGTGGTTGGTTGAGTCTACAGTGTGTAACCACAGAGGCAGAGAGCCAATTGTACTTACTCTTGGGAGGAAGAATTGGAGGGAAGTAGGCTGAAGTGGTATCCTGGAGGAATTGCTATTCTCTGTAAAATCCTTAGAACTATTAAGCACTTTAAACTATGTGCCCATATATCTTTAATAAAAAATAGTAATCAAAATTAAAGAGAATGTGGATAAAGGAAAGGGAAAGGTACTGGAGGATATGCTCCAGCAAGGTGAAGGAGTAAGTTGAAAGGGTAGAAAAGGTGGGATACAGGAAACCAGGGATATAGAAAATCAAGAGAGTATAAAGTGAAGTCTAGCAGTCAACTAAGCAAGACTGGAGCAGGAAGACCCATGGCTATGGAACAAAATGGAACAGGTGGATTTCTTGATGCATTGATGTAGAAAATGCTACTGTGATGTTTCACAGATCTGGAATTTTGGGAAGAGTTAGCAATATGTAAATAGAAAACTAAGCAGTTAGGGAATATAGTTAACTTCAGAGGGGGGAAAAACAGAAAATTAGACAAGAAAACATAATATACTCCGTAAGTCTTCCCTGCACAAAATTTATGTGAACCTAATAATAAACACTGAAGAATAAATTTGTTAAGCAAATAAAAATATTGGAAAAACAAGCTTGCGGATGCCAATGGGTAATGCCTAAAACTGATAAATAGAAAGCAAGATAGCCTAAACATCATATTTAGAAAAGTGTGTCTAGTACCATAAGAAATTAACTACAGGCCATGCATGGTAGCTCACACCTGTAATCCCAGCACTTTGGGAGGCAAGGTGGGCGGATCACTTGAGGTCAGAAATTTGATACCAGACTGGCCAACATGGTGAAACACCATTTCTACTAAAAATACAAAAATTCGCTGGGCATGGTGGTGCATACCTGTAATCCCAGCTACTCGGGAGGCTGAGGCAGGAGAATTGCTTGAACCCAGGGCCAGATGTTGCAGTGAGCCGAGATTGCGCCACTGTATTCCATCTGGTGCAACAAGAGCAAGATTCCACTCAAAAAAAGAAAAAACAAAAAAGAACTACAAAGAGTTGCAAGTGGTACAAGACTGAGAAGTGGGAGGGGTGGGGCACTTGTTTGACAATTTAACTCAAACTCCTATTTAAGTTTTAAAAACTATGTGCATGCTATTTGCATTTTAATCTAATGAAGATAAAAATTGATTAAAATATAAAAAAGAAAAGCCATCTATATTCAGATGCCTGGGGAATATAAAGGTCTTTAATCTTAAGAGATGTGCTTAATATTATGATTATTAAAGGAGTCAGTGTTCATAAGACCACCCAGCACATCATAGGCACTCAATAAATGTTTGCTGGATTTGAATCTAAAGCATGCTTGATCAGACCTACATAGAGACAGTTCCTTGAAAAGCTGCCGAGAATGACTTGTACCATTTGCTGACTTTCCAAGATGGCATTTCTTGCTGGGGCTCCACTGATTATAACTGTTTTACTTGTGGGCATTGGGCTCATGACCCCATAAGCGTGGGTGTGTACATGCACGTGCGTTAAGTTGCAAAGTCAGTCTAAATGATGTGACTATTAACCTGTCTTTGGTAGCCATATCACTTTTGCCCCAGTTGACACCATCAGGTTTCTGGACACAGAGGCAGTATTTTCCATTCCTGTCCTACAGAGTGTATTTTGTCTCAAGTGTTATGTACTTTTCCCGTTTCTTAGCCCCCAGTAAATCTCTAGGGTCATGAAGATCATTACAAAACATAATCATTTCATCCCTCTTCTTAAAGCCTCTCCCCCATTCTCCTAGGAAGAGAACCCCAAATCCTTGGCATTCAAAGCCTATATGATCTATGATTTGACCCCCTACTCATTGCTCTGGCTTTATTTGTTGCCACTCCAGACCTCACCTTTACACTTGAGTAAAACCAAAGTAATTGCAATTCTCTGAAAACACTACACCATTCCCTGCCTCAATGACTTTGCTTTTGCTATTCTTCCTGCCTGGACTAGCCATCCCTCATCTCCCTGTCAAACTCAACTCCCGATTGTTTCCACTATGCTGGTCCTTCTCTCTAACATGGCTAACTCTGCCCCACTTCAAGACTCAGCTTTATCAACCTTTGCTCTGGGAAGCCTTCATTGATCACCCCAGGAGGAGTAAGGTGTCTTCTTTTGTGCACACTGTCAACAGAGTCACAGAACTAGTGCATCATCTTAATATTATTAATGTATCTGATGTGTTGGAGAGGCCCCAAAGGTTTGAGGACCATGTTTGTCTTGATCACTGCCCAGTACTTGACACAGCTCATTCCCAGTAAGGCTGGGACTAATCTTGCAGTCTCTTCACAGTTGCAGTCATTTGTTCAGAGGTGGCTTTTCCCTCCTCCATCAGAGAAGTCTCATGTCTATTCCTGGAGAGCCCCAAGACCATGGCCTCTAAAGCTTCAACCTTATCATGGTTCAGAGGCTCCTTCACGTCTTTGTCACTTAAATACGGAATTGGATGCTGTGAATGAGTTGTAGAACATGGTTCCATGGGGCAGAGTTCTGATTCTAAAAAAGCTATTTATTAACCAAGGTGCATGGATTTCTCTTTTTCCATTTCATCAAGGAAGCACCCTGGCTAGGTGAGCTGGTTCATTTCATTCATTGACTCAACAAATATTTACTAAGTGTCTGCTATAAGCCAGGTACTGTTCTAGGCATGTGGGAAACGGTAGTGAGGAAGACGGATGAGGTTTCTGCCCTCAGGGACCTTACATCTTAGAGGAGGGAAGCAAACACAGAGTGATTTGGAGTCGATTTGGAGTCGTAATAAGTGCTGAGAAGGGAAGAAAGGGAACGTGGGGTAAGGAGGCTGCTTAGATGTGCTGATCAAGGGAGGATGTCTCTGAGACAACAGCATTTGTATTGTATGGTTCTGAATTGCAAAAAAAGAGCTGTTCAAATTGTTACCGGTGGAGGTGTCCAACTTCTTGGAGTCTTGAACAAAGAATTGGACAAAGTGCACAAAGAATGAAGCAACAAAAGCAGAAATTTATTGAAAATGAAAACACATGCCACAGTGTGGGAGTGGGGCCAAGCAAGCAATGCAAGAGCCTGCTTACAGAATTTTCTGGGGTTTAAATACCATTTAGAGGTTTCCCATTGGTTACTTGGTGTATGCTCTATGTAAATATAGTGGCTCATGATCAGCCTGATTGGTTGCAGGAGGGGGACCAATCAGAGGCTGAAGTGGAGTTCAAAGCTGACCCCTATGCAAACATCTGATTGGTTGTGGAAAGCAACCAATCAGAGGTTGCAGTGAAGTTACAAAGTTATACTTCTATGCAAATGAACACTTGGTCCACAGTCAACCTGATTGGTTATGGGAGGCAACCAATCAGAGGTACTTTCAATTTTTCATCCGCCATGCAAAAAATAAGGGTGTCGGTGGGGGGGGGGGGTTTGCAAAGGGAGTAGCTCTGGTCCTTTTGCTCTTTCATTGTGGAAAGTTGGGGTTTTCCTTTTGATTCAGTTCTAGGTTGTCAGCGTGAATCAGCATTAGGTTCCCTGCCTCCAGACCCTATTCTCCTGCCTCAAAATGAAGAGCTATATAGCTGCACTCTCCAGCCACTGGCCACAAGTAGCTATTAAAGTTTGCATTTACTTTTTTTTTTTTTTTTTGAGACAGAGTGTTGCTCTGTTGCCCAGGCTGGAGTGCAGTGACTGATCTCAGTTTACTGAAACCTCTGCCTGCTGGATTCAAGCAATTCTCCTGCCTCAGCCTCCCGAGTAGCTGGGACTACAGGTGCCCACCACCACACCTGGCTAATTTTTAATATTTTTAGTAGAGACGGAGTTTCACTGTGTTAGGATGGTCTTGAATTCCCGACCTTGTGATCCACCTGCCTTGGCCTCCCAAAGTGCTGGGATTACAGGTGTGAGCCGTCGCATCCGGCCACTAATTTTTGTATTTTTAGTAGAGACGGGGTTTCACCATGTTAGCCAGCCTACTCTGGAACTCCTGACCTCAGGTGATCCACCTGCCTTGGCTTCCCAAAGTGCTGGGATTATAGGCATGAGCCACCTCACTGGCCTACAGTTTGCATTTAAATTAACCAAATACAATTTGGAAAATCAGATCTTCAGTCATGCTGGCCACATTTCAAGTAGTCAGTAACCAGCCTATGGCTAGGAGCACCATAATGGGCAGTGCAGAGCAGTGAGGAGAAGCAGTAAGAAAGAGAAACTAGATTACTTGTTGGAGAGCACATGTGTACATTTCAAAGAACTACCTGCTTTAAGTTCACTTGTTGAAATTGGGGCTGAAGCCAAGACTAGCTATGTCTGATAGAATGTTTTAAAGTGGAATGAAAATGATCTCTAGAGATAATATAAAGCAGGTAAAAACCAGCCATGAAAAGATCTTTATTAAGCAGTATGGCATGGCTACAGCAAGTCCCGAGATGGAGATAAGTACTAGTTAATTCCAGGGGCCAGTGGATGAGGTCACAGTTACGCCTTGACCTTAGAAGGAAGGAGCCAGACATCCTAAGTGACACCAGGAACATAATTTACCTAAAATCTTAAAAACAAGACAATGTTAAAAAAGATTTCCCTCTTAACACAATTCTTAACGAAAATAGGATTTTGACTTTTGCGTCTTAAGAGGCTAGAATTGTATTCTCATGCCATTACCAGGAACGCCTGGGCCTTGACTTCGTTTTGTATTGCTTTTCACAAGATGCTCATCCCTTTTTGCACCTACTTCTTTGCTAAACAGGTTTTCTTCCTCTCTGTAAAGGTGCCTTTGTTTGAACCAATTGTGTTACGTCTCTTTACTGTAAACAGTGTCCAGTGACTCTTCCCTATTGTGGAGAGCTAGCAGCCTTTTACAGGAGGAAAAAAGTCTTGAAGGTCACTTTCTGTTGTTTGTATTATCAGTCATCATTACTTTAAAACATGAAAACTTTAAAAAAAACACACAACTGCGTACTGCTTACCCAGGGCTTGTTATCCTATAACATTTGAATTCAACTAACAGCTAGTGTTTGTTAAATCATAATTGATCTGACAAAATGTAATCTAATCATTAGTAGCTGTGTAAAAATAAATACACTCGACTCCTGTTTCATTTGCCCTTGAAGGCTCTAACATGGTTCCAAAGTGTACCTTTGAATCGGAGAAGTTGGGCCGGTTCACGTTGCAGTCTGGGTGCTTCCTGGGACAGCGTCTGCCAGGTGCGTGCGCGCAGGTACGGGATGAGCTCAGTCTTGCCTCACCTGAAACGCTGTGACCTGGCAGAGGGCTGTGTTCCTGTGTCCTTACATCGGATGTCCTACCGAAGAAAGGGAAACCGGGGCAAAGCTGCAGGTGCGGTGGATTCTGAAGATCAGTTGTAACTGGGGAAAGTTAGGTCATGATTGCCACCTGGATGCTGTTCTCTCTCTTCACGGTAGGTCTCGGTTACTTGTATTGTGGACTTTTGCTTGCTGCAGAGGGAACTTACTCCTTTTACGCCTCAAGCTCATTAAGGCACATTTCTCTTTTATTCCTCAGGGATTTATGCTCTTCATTGCATTTATGAACTCAAGGCATTGAGTCACCCAGAGAGAAAAAGCACATCCCAAACATTTCAGGTTCTGGGAGTTCTAAACAGCTAATGGTGTGTTCCCATGGCCAACATTTCTTTAAGAAAGCTGAAGCAGAATAACTCTTAAGTCTATAAAAATGCTATTCTGCTTCAAGTTCTAAATTTATTGTAAGTTATTTCTGTTTTCCTAGTAATTACTGTTATACCTTAGTACCTTCAACTTAAATAGTACTTTTCAAGGAGGCAAAGTGTCAGTAGAAATGTTCTCTGGTATTTTTTTTTTAATCTGATGTTTTAATGCTGTAATGATTTCTCAGCCCCTTAGTAATAATGTTAGATGCATTGCTGGGAAACCAGGCACATAGCTGTTAAGCTGGGAATGCATGAATGGTATATATGGTATGCTTTAAAAGCTAGCTCAGTTTTTTTCCATTGACCTTGAACATGCTGACAAGGTAGGTCAGTATGGGTAAAGCTAAAGAATAGCCTTCTTAGGGTTTGAAAACAACTACATGAGTTCTGTTTCAGACTTGCTTCTAGCCAGACACTTGGCACTTTGCAGGGGCTTGGGGCAGGTTTTGTATTTGTGTGCTTCTTTTAGAAGTCGAAGAGTTGGGGAGATAACTGCAATCCTGTCTATATCAGTGTAGCGATAATGCAGTAGGGGAAAGAAGTATGGAGCTGCATGTGTGAGCTTTTTCAAGTCCACAAAGATCAGGTATTGCCCATGGTCAATAAAGATTGTTCTAAAAAAAATCCTCTTAACCAAACAGAGGTAACTTCCTTTTCAAAACTCTGAAATTTACATGTGCTGACTTATAATGTGCGTGATTCTTGTTGCTTTTCTGATCCTTCATGATTGGGTGTGTGGGGGTGTGTGTGATGGACTTTTTAATCTTTAAGATTTATTCATTTTTTATTTACACATAGTGAAATTCATTCTTTTTGCTGTGTATCTCTATGAGTTTAGACAAATGCTTACAGTTAAGGAAACATCAACACAATCAAGATAGAGAACAGTTCCATGATCCCCCAAATATATTTTGCTTCAAATTTCTATGGACATGTTTGAGTATCAGGTTTACTACCACTTCTGAAGATGGACTCAAGCCCTTCTGTAACAAATAGTACAGCTGTGTCTGACACTTTTCATGCGAAAGGTTGCCTGAGATGTCAGAAGCTAAGATTTGGCCAGTTGCAGTGGCCAAAGTGTAATCCCGGCACTTTGGGAGGCTGAGGAGGGCAGATTACCTGAGGTCAGGAGTTCAAGACCAGCCTGGCCAACATAGTGTAAACCCATATCTACTAAAAGTACAAAAATTAGCCTGGTATGGTGGCAGGTGCCTGTTGTCCCAGGTACTTGGGAGGCTGAGACAGGAGAACCACTTGAACCCGGGAGGGGGAGGTTGCAATGAGCCAAGGTTGTGCCACTGCACTCCAGCCTGAGCCACAGAGCAAGACGCCATCTCAAAAAATAATAAGAAAGATCTGATTGACTTATCCTTTTCTCAAAGTTATAAATGGGAAAATTGTATGATCTGATTAGTTGTTTGTATTTTAATTAATGAATGTAGAATGGTACAATGTATTATATAATATGCTTTTTTAAGCCCAAAGAAATTTGTAATAAATTCTGTAATTCGTAAAAAGAATATACTGAAAGTAAAAAAAGTCAATTTTTTGCACTTTAGATTTTTTTAAGTGAGCTTAGTTCTGTGTGGTTTTAAGGGCAGTGAAATGCTGTAGAAGGACTGCAAACTGCGTAACTCAAACTGGCTTAATAAGGGGAATTTAATGGCTACTGTCACTGAAAGGTACAGGGATGGCCTTGAGGCATTATAGGATCCAGAAGTTCAAAGGATGTTATCAGCCTTTCTCTGTCCCTACTCAGCTGTGTTTCCTTCTGTGTTGGTTCTATACTCTGATAGACAATTTTGCTTGGTTTATCAAGGTGACTGACAGCAGCTTCAGGCTTTTCTTAATTCCGTACAGTTCCAGCAAGTCTCAGAATGGGGTCTCATGGGCTCTGGCTAGTTCTCCTGCTCCTCATGGTCCCCAGGGATGGGGCAGGGTGAGCGGCAGTGCTCTGATTGGCCAGACTTAGGTCACCTGCTCACCCCTAGAGCCGAAGGAGTGAGAGCTCCCCCTAGACCACAGGGCAGAAAGAAGGTGGAGAGGGCAGAAGAGGTGGTTCTTTAAGGGAAATTGAGGGACATGTATGTCAGATCAAGGAAACACAGGTTTTCAATGTAGCCAGTTGTCTTCATTTTTAAATAATTTTTATAAACACCTATTCTAGGCTAACCTTCCAAATAAGCAAAAGTTTCAGGATTGATGATTGGTTGTTTTTTGGCTTATGAGATTTATGAGATGACAACTGCTTATTGGATGTGAGATGCAATATTTTTGGAGGAAAATAGTGGACATTGAGTTACCGCGGGACTCGGCTAAGTTGGGTTGTTGGGACACAAGGAGAACTGGTCTTGTGCCTGTCAGGGGATCAGTGAGTAAGAGAACATGGCCTTCAAAGATAAAAAGCCAGGACAAAAGAAAAAGAAGATACCAGAGATTGGCAATTGACCAAAAATTTAGCACCATTATCATTGCTGAAACAGCGGAAATATTGTCTTGGATAGGAATGCTATCAGGGACATTTAATGAGAATTCATGAAGACTAAAGACTGGCCTAGCTGCTCTAATCGTGTGAAGGGTGATTGCATGTAGAATTAAGTCCAGATTCCCAAATCTGACATTTGCGGTCTGGGGCCCGTCTCCCTCTCCAGCCTCATCTCCCCCACTGCTGCCTTGCATTTTGCACCAAGCTGTTTGTCTGGAAGCCATCAAACCACCCTGTCTCCTTCACTATTCGGGCTCCCTCCTCTGCCTGGAATCTCCCTCTCAGTGACTCAGACTCATCTTTTAAGACTCAGTTCAGATGCCAGGTTCTCTGAGAAGCATTCTTTAACTGTGCCTCTCTGGCTTAAGAATTCCTCTTCCATACTCTCATGATACCTTTACCTTGTGTGTCTTTCCCAGTGGTCAACTGAGGGCTATTTTGTCTCCAAGGGGGACATTTGTCAATGTTGGGATACATTTTTGATTGTTACGACAGGTGAGTGCTACTAGTTGGTAGATGCCAGGGTTGCTGCTAAATATCTTTCCTACAGCACACAGGACAGCCCCAACAAAGAGTCGCCTGGCCCCAGATGTCAACAGTACCACTGTTGAGAACGCTGGTTACCATTGCACTGACAACATTGTTGGATGCGTTTGCTTCTAGTCTTATATTCACCAGTAGGCTGAGGCCCATCTGTGTGATCTGCATCTTTGTATCTCTACTAGCACAATGCCCAGTGTAGGGTAGGTCCTCAGGAGAGAATAGTTTAAAGATGATTGGATACATTTTCTTAGGATAGTGACCCATGAACAAGGCAATGGGAGGAGCTACTCATCTTTGCACTAGGTAGCCTTAAACTTGAGGCTCTCTGTATTCGTTAGTTCTCACATTGCTATGAAGAAATACCTGAAACTGGGTGATTTATAAAGAAAAGAGGTTTAACTGGCCCATGGTTCCACAGGCTGTACAGGAAGCATGATTCTGGTATCTGCTGAGCTTCTGGGGAGGTCTCAGGAAACTTACAAACATGGTAGAAGGCAAAGGGGAAGCGAGCACCTCACATAGCCAGGGCAGGAAGAAGTAGGGGTGGGGAGGTGCTACACACTTTCAAACAACTAGATCTTGTGAGAACTCTATCACCAGAACAGCACCAAAGGGGGGAATCCGCCCCCATGATCTGATCACTTCTCACCAGGCCTCACCTCCAGCACTGGGGATTACAATTTGAGGCGAGATTAGGGTGGAGACACAGATATAAACCATATCACTCTCTTTGTCTCGTCATGTCTTTGTCTTCTCACTCTGCAAAAAGAGCTTTGGGGTTTACTGTAGCAAATAATGGAAAAAATTAAAGAAGTATTGTTAGCATAGTTCTTTTGCTTTCAATTCTTACCTAAGTTATTGTCCAATTTTACATTTCGAATGGTGAATTGGGTGGCCTGGCCACGTTATTTGGCTGCCTCTGGCAAAAACTTCTGCCTTCACTTCTGACCATATTCCCCCTACCATATGTGTGGTACTCTGGATTGGTAACATTTGATGGGAAAGAAAAGAAAATCAGAAAGCAACATTGCTGAGAGCAGCAATAAGGAATCTTAAGTCCTCTTTTTGGCTGCTGGGCATTTTTTCTTCTGCCAAGTAACAGTGCAAAGCAGCGGCTCCCTTGTGCCCTGGGACTTTTGCCTAGGAGCAAGGGACTGCCGGAAAACCTCAGAAAATCCCCATGGAGACCTCTCTGAAAACCATACAAATAGGGACATTGTCTAAGTGGGTCATCCTGAATATATGATGCAGGATGGAAACCTATTTAGTGATTGAATATTTCAGATTAAGAACACCACAGTCTTGCTTTGCACAATCTTGCTAGCTCTGTGAGTTTCACGGGGGTTTGGAGGGGAGACCTGCCTTTAACTTGAGCTGCTTGTGTTTTAGTTGGTGGTAATGCCTTAGGAACAGAAAGGAGCCAGCTCCCCTTCAGCCACCCAGGCTTCTGCCTGAGTTTCCTTTTACCCTTGGAATTTCATGTGGACCCTCGGCTATGAAAGCAGATTACATATGGCCTGCTGTCAACCATAAGAATTACCTTTCTGTTTTTGGGGATTTGCACAAAGCAAGTAGGAGAGGGGGAAGAAGACCTTTTTAAGCATGAAAATATATTACAGTAATTCTTCCCTTCCCTTCTCCCCATCTTCTGCAATTTTCTGGGCACCAGGGACTTTTGCTTTTTTCTAGGCTGAATCACATTTGGCCATAGCAGAGGAAAAGTGGTGGTTGTTAAGGGTCTTAGAAGGAAGGAATATTGAGCTCCTAGAGTGGGACCATCTTGGCCAGGCCACTTCTTGTCCTCTTTGGGGCTGGGACTGGCATGGTGTTGAAGCAGCCCATCTCTAAGTCTTCCCCTCCTCCCTGGCAGCTTAATTGTATAACACTATTCAATCAGGTCACTGAATCAGCAGCCCTGTGATATCTACAAGCATATGCATGTGTCTGATTTCTAATTAGAGTGAAGTAAGCTGGGCAGTTCCACGATGCTCTTTTCTGTGTATGGAGGGTGAGATGTTTCTCCTTGGTTTATCCTGACCAATTTATTCTTACCGCTCCAAAAAGGAAACTGCATGATTAATGTCAGATTCAGGTCCAAAGGCGTCTGGCTCTGTTGATGGCTGATGTGATTTGGATCTGGATTCTGGTTAATAACTTGCCAAAGGCACCTGGCTCTTTTCTTGTTGTTTTTTGTTTTGATTTTTGTCTTTATGAGACAGGGTCTTGCTCTGTTACCCAGGTTGGAGTACAGTGGTGGGATCATAGGTCAATGTAACTTCGACCTCCTGGGCTCAAGCAATCCTCCCACCTCAGCCTCTCAAATAGCTGGGACTATAGGCATGTACCATCATGCTTGGATAGTTTTTTGTTGTTTTTTTTAAGATGGAGTCTTACCATGTTGCCCAGGCTGGTCTTAAACCCCTGGGCTCAAGTGATCTTCCCACCTCAGCCTCCCAAAATGTTGCAATTACAGGCATGAGCCAGCACACCTGGCCTTGGCTCTTTCTTCTCTCTAGCAGTGACCTTGATGGGGACATTGCGGTGGTCGGTATATGCTACATGGCAGGTAATGTTCTTTTCGTATCAGCCAGTCATCTGTTGAGATTCCACTATGTGTAAGATGTGTCCAAAATGAGGAGATGCATCCCTGCACCTAAGGATGTACAGTCTAGTGGTCTTCCTGATTCTCCTGATTTTTTCTGGGAAAGAGACTTTTTTTTTTTAAGTCCAGGACAGCAACTTCATTATAAACACAAATGAGGGCTGTTGATGTTTTATTTTTATTTATAGTATGAATGATATAATAAATGAGGAACTTCATGATGTCAGCCTCTTTTAACAGAATCACAGAATTTTCAAACTGATTAGGAATGCTAGCTCTGCAGCCAGACTGCCTGGGCTCAAATCTCAGTTGACTTTTCTATCAAATGGGATAATAATGGTACCAATTTCACAGATTTGCAGGAGATGTGAGATTACATGAATTCACTTATAAAAAGTGCCTGATACTTAAAGCCATGTTACCTTTAAACTTCCAATCCATTCATTCATTTATTCAACAAAAATTGCATACTGTGATGGTTGCACAAGCCTGTGAATATACTGAAAACCAATGTATCATATACTTTAAAGGCTGAATTCAATGGTATATAAATTACATATATCTCAATGAAGATAAACTTAATTTACATACCATTGAAGCTGTTATAAAAGATTTAATTGCTTACCTATTATGTGCTAGACACTGCTTGTTTAAACTGAGGCCTAGAGCAGGTGACTTGCTCAAGGTGAGTGAATGGCAGAGATAGTTCTAGAACTCAAGTCCTCTGACAGATCAGCCAAGCTCCTTGCAAACTGTCAGGGATCCAAATGAAGGCTACAATCCAGATTGGAAACTAGAGTCACTTTCTGTCCTGGTATATCCATAGTTTAACTTAAGAAAGAATAGGCTGGGCGTGGTGGCTCACACCTGTAATCCCAGCACTTTGGGAGGCCAAGGTGGGCAGTTCACAAGGTCAGGAGTTCGAGATCAGCTTGCCCAGTGTGGTGAAACCTTGTCTCTACTAAAAATACAAAAACATTAGCCAGGTGTGGTAGCACATGCCTGTAATCCCAGCTACTCGGGAGGCTGAGGCAGGAGAATTGCTTGAACCTGGGAGGTGGAGGTTGCAGTGAGCTGAGACTGTGCCATTGCACTCCAGTCTGGGTGACAGAGTGAGACTCGATCTGAAAAAAAAAAAAAAAAGTGATGTGACCTAAGCACCTTGGCCTTGGCCTTCTACTTCACCACCTCTTTCCCACAGGTGTGCTCATCTGCCACACACCTCCACATTTGTCCAAGACTTCAGACAAATGTATCACCAATACCTATATAAATTACTATATGAAAAATAGTCTAACATTTCCACCCCATCCCTGCTCTTTCCCTCAGCTCTGGATGTAAAACCCGTATTTTTCAGTTAGATTTTTCAGTTAAGTGATTACTTTCAATTCTCTAGTTTCTGGCATTTAAAAATATTCACTTCCTATTGCACGACAGGGACGGTCTTTAAAGATCTCTCTGCTCACCACCACTACCAAAACGTAATAACAAATTTTGTCCTCATGGGGGAGAAAATCTTACTCATTCTTGAGATGTCATAGCCATGTCTGAAGATCTAGAATATATAAGAAGAGAGGAGTGCTTTCGCAATGTAATGTTTTTCCTACGGAATCCATTTCTATAGTAATAGAAACCATGGTGCATCCAGAGTTGTCCGCAGCCTTCTGCTCCTAGCAGCCTGCTGTGTATTCTCTGCCACATGCTTTCTGCTGGGATTTCTTCCTTCTACTGACATCTGGTACTTAGGATAAGGGAAAAGGCTTTCCCTGAATCAGTGGAATTACTATCAGGAAAAAAATGACTCAAGTTTCCAGCCAGCTATCACTGAGGTGTTTTTCTGGGTGTCCTGAGGAACTACCTTTTCGGGAGGAAACATAAGAAGGTACAAGCTGTCAGCTTCTCCATATCCCTAAGATGAACTTGAAGCATGTATTCCTTCAGCAGCCTAGACAGCACAGGCTTTTCCTAGCAGATGGGTGGCATTACCTCACCGACATTTAATGGATAGGCGGCCCCCAGGGGATGGAATTGTAGCAGTCTATTATGAAATCTCATTTGCTTTGCATGAATCCGTTCAGGAGTCCCTAGAAAACAAAATCTGAAAAATGAAAAGTGGCCACATAGCTTGCCCTATAACTGCTTGGACATGGCAGGTAATAACCATAATCAGTTTGCACTTTTGTGATGGAGAGGGCTTTCAATTGATCTGTATTTCTTGTAAGAACAAAGCCGGTTGTAAATACCTTTTAGCTTTGCTTCCTCCTTTCTCAGTTTCTAGGACTGTAGCATCTGGGGCATATAATTGAGCTCTGAAAGCTGGAGGGGAAGGGGGTGATCAGAGGAAAATTATTCAATTCACACATGTAACATGCATATATATATATATATGTGTGTGTGTGTCTTTTTTTTTTTGAGACGGAGTTTTGCTCTTGTTGCCCAGGTTGAAGTGCAATGGCTAAATCTCAGTTCACCGCAACCTCCACCTCCCTGTTTCAAGTGATTCTCCTGCCTTAGTCTCCCAAGTAGCTGAGATTACAGGCATGCGCCACCACACCCGGCTAATTTTGTATTTTTGATAGAGACGGGGTTTCTCCATGTTGGTCAGGCTGGTCTCGAACTCCCTACCTTAGGTGATCTGCCTGCCTTGGCCTCCCAAAGTTCTGGGATTACAGGCATGAGCCACCACACCCGGCCAATGTGTGTGTGTGTGTGTGTGTTTTAAACATATATTCATATATATGTGTGTTTATATATATATATATAAACATAAATATTTTATCAAATTGAGAATGGGATAATAGATTTTTTTCAGCAAACAACTTCAAAGCCTTTTATACATCTGATTTACCAAGGGTGAGAAATTCAACCTTAACCCAAGTGAAGGTTTAAAAAGGCAGCATGGGTATTTTTGGGCCTAGAAGAAGATGGAGCCTGCCTTGCTGCTGTCCTGGAGGGCTGAGACAGTGGTAAAGACTGCAGCGACCCCCTGCACTTCTAGAAGGAAGCTGATACCTGTCTACATGTTTCAGCATTTGTCTCTGAGCCTAGTCTTTTCTTGGTCACATGGGAGAAACAGCTGAGGTGGCTTATCATAACAACGCAAAAAAATAGGCTCAGGTTTTGGTTCAGATAAAATGGTGATTCCCTTCTCCCACAAAGACCTTTTGTTTCCATGGGCTGGGGTAGGGGTCTGAGAAAGGCCATTGGAATTGGAAATGGAAAGGCTTAACTGCCGCTCCTCTGCCACGTCCCAGATAGAGAGCTCCTTGTGTCCAAGAAAGGCAGGAAACCATGTCACCTGGCCTCTGACAGGTAGCAACCCCAAATTATTCCCTGACCCCTTGAAGGCCAGCAGGGCTCTTTTCCATTAGGGGGATTGTTTTAGGATTTGTGTCAAGTGTCTTTGTAGAGATCCTTCTGGATAACTACCGCAGTTCCTGGGATGTTCTTATAATGAAGGTGCTCGGACCTCCCCTCTCCTCCTCTCCCCTCCCCTCCCCTCTCCTCCTCTCCCCTCCCCACTTGGCACTCCCAGGGGCCAATGCACATGACAAAGGCAAGTGAGGTTGGCCCAAAGCCCCCTGAGCTTGGAAAAGGGGTGGAGTCTCCCAGCTGACTTGAAGATTCCAGTCTGTGGATTCAGCAAGACACTGACAGGTCTGCTTCAGGGAGGCTTCCAGGGAGGTGAGTCCCTGGAGGAGAATGCTCCCAGAGCCAAGATGGGATGCCTCCTGGTGTCAAAGTGATGTTTAGATTTTTTCCCGGAAATCTAGAATAGAGTAAATGTGAATAGAGATTAGAAAGAACATCTTACAGGATCTGAAGCTCTTGAGAGCTACCCCAGCCTCTGTCCTGTGTCTGGGGTCCATTGCATAACTGTGTATCTTTTTACCAGGTCTCTTCCCTGCTTCAGCCTTTTCTCTCCTGTTGGGATCAAACCTTGCTAAAAAAAAAATTTGTCTTGTTTTGTTTTTAGATGAAGTTTTGCTCTTGTTGCTCAGGCTGGAGTGCAATGGCGCTGTCTCGGCTCACTGCAACCTCCACCTCCTGAGTTCAAGTGATACTCCTACCTCAGCCTCCTAAATAGCTGGGATTACAGGCATGCAGCACCAAGTCTGGCATTGTATTTTTAGTAGAGTCAGGGTTTCTCCATGTTGATCAGGCTGGTCTTGAACTCCTACCCCAGGTGATCCTCCTTCCTTGGCCTCCCAAAGTGCTGGGATTACAGGTGTGAGCCACCGCGCCCGGCCACTAAAACAGAAATTTTAAAAAGTAAGACACACAGGATGTGGAGCTGCTCCTAGGGTGGGTTGCTGTGTGTGTTTAGGGTCCTGCACCCTCCAGTCTGCTCCTGAGTGTCCAAGGGTGGATGTCCAGAGATTGAGCCACCTACTCCCATGAGTGTAGCCAGAACTTTGCTGGGAGTTAATCTCTCTCTCCTTATTACTTTCTGATCTGCTTGAAAGACAAATAGAGGTTAGGGAAATATATTAATATCAGTGCGTCTCCATGGATGACTAGGCCAAGGCAGACAAAGGTAGCCACATGCTTTCAGGGGTTGAAAGACAAATAGAGGTTAGGGAAATATATCGGTATGTCTCCATGGATGACCCAGGCCAAGGCAGACAAAGACAGCTACATGCTTTCAGGTGCAAACAGCTGCCGACTTTTTTCTCTGGAAATCATCAGGCAGCTGTTGCTGTCATTTCCCACGGCCTCTCTGGAGGGGGAACACAGCTGGCTTCTGTGGGCGGGCCTGAAACCATCTGCAGCTGCTTGCGTGCTTTCAAATGTAAGTCAAGGAATTTTTGAAGAGGTTAATCTGGGAAATCTTTTGTATAAAACATTTTCCTTTTCACTGTTCCCTTTCCTTTTGGATGTAACATATGACCCACTTACGAGGCAGCCTGTTGGATCCCTGGTCCCCAAGGAGCTGGGTGTCCTCCCAGATCACTTCTGCTACCACCAATGCGGCTACCACCATGGGAGCTGTGGGACTGCACTGCGTCCGTGATCTCACTTAGCACTGTCACACTCCAAGGACCACACTCTCGGCTCCGAGAGGTCCAGCAGCTTGGCTTACAGTGAACAGGGGCAAAACCAAGATTCAAAACCAGTTTTTGTTCTTGGTTGGATCTTGATGCCACATCCCAGCCTCTTTCTACCTCTGCAGGACAGTTCTGTGTCTCCTCTGCATTTTCAACCTCAATTGCTAACCTGACACCATCTGAAAGCAGGAATATCCTTATTAAGGAAATAGTGCTTAATGGGATCAGGCTTACTTCTGTATTCTAGGCAATATTTACTGAGCTGTTAGGTGTAATGTGTTCAGAAATAATACAGGGATTTATTCATATGTATTAAATGTTAGAGTATAAACTTTATCAAGCAGAGAATATATTTGTCCTCTAGTGTTACTGGCATTGTATGTTTTTTGTTTGTGTTATCTCCAGGGCTGGATTTTGAAAGAATAAGCCAAGAAAAAAGATCAGACATTCAAAAATAAATAAAAAATTTTAGGTCTGGCTTTTCTGGGGCCATGGAGTTGTTATCCCAAAGTCCTTGCTTGGACATCCTCTCTCTTCTCCTCTCTTCTCCTCATTCCTCTCCCCTCCCCTCCCCTCCCCTCTCCCCTCCCTTTCCCTCTCCCCTCCCCTCCCCTCCCCTCCTCTCCTCTTTCCTCTGTCCTCTTTCCTCTCCCCTCCCCTCTCCTGCCCCCCCCCCCCCCCCCCGCCCCCCAACCCCCACCCCCCCAGACCCAGGGGCCCACCCCGGCCCCCAGGAAAAAAAACAAAATGCCCAACACTTTGGG
>CAUYQU010083907.1:0-12355 GCA_963574635.1 Cheracebus regulus | reverse complement strand
CATCCCAGAGGCAAACATGAGTGTGAGTGTAATTCTAGCAATAGATTTTACCTCTTTCAGAACTTCAGATACATAGTTATACTGAGTGTGCTTATGCGCCTGGTGTCTTTTGCTCCACTTGCTGATGTTTTGTAGATTCATACTCTTATTGTATGTATCAATAGATTGTTCCTTTATGCTATGGAGTAGAATTCCATTGTATTAAGTTATTCACCTTTTGATAGACATTTGGATGGTCTACAGTTTTTGGCTGTTATGAATATAACTACTCTGAACATTATTGTATGTCTTTTTGTGGACACAAGTTTTCATGTATTTTGGGTCTGTACTTAAAAGTATATTATTGGGTAAGTGTATATTTAATCTTATATACAATTTATTTAAAAATTGTCAAACATTTTTCTAAAGGGCTTTATAATTCAACATGCCCATCAGCAACTTAGAGATACTCTAATGTACTCCAAGTCTCTGCCAACTCTTGCTTTTTTCAGTCTTCTTAAAATTATTCCAGTGTGGGCAAAGTCATATCTTATGGATTCCTGTTGTTTCCTTAGTGACTAATGATGTTGGAATTTTTTTTCCTGTACTTATTGACCATTCATGTGTCTTCTTTTATGAAGTATCTTGTCATATCTTTTGCTATTTTAACAGTTGGGTTGTATGACTTTTCAAAAATTAAATTATAGTAGTTCTTTATGTATTCTGGATACAGGTCTTTTGTCAGATACATGTATGGTGAATTTTTTCCAGTTGGTGGTTGTCTTTTCATTTTCTTAACTGTGTCTTTCCAAAGCAATTTTGATACTGATAAAATCCAACTAGCTAGTTTTTTTTATTGTTAGTATTTTGTCTACCTCATTGTTGCAAAGCCACTGTCCTGTTTTTTCCTATAAATACTTTATAATTTTAACTTTTATGATTAGTTGTATGACCTCTTTCAAAGTACTTTTTAAAAAATAAATTGGGTCTTTCTATGTTGCCCAGGATGGATATGAACTCCTGGGCTCAAGTGATCTTCTCACCTCAACCTCTTAAGTAGCTGTGATTACAGGTGCATGCAACGACTCTCAGTTCTAAGTAATTTTTGTTAGTAGTGTGAGGTGGGAGTCAGGATTCATTTTTCTTTCCCTATGAATATTTATTTGTTTCTGTTCAATTTGTTGAAAAAGTTATTCTTACACTCACTGAATTACTCTGACGTCTTGGTCAAAAAATCTGTTTGTTGTATATGTGTTTGTCCAGTTGTGGCCTCTGTTTTGATCAATTACTTTATTTGTCCTTATGTCAGCACTGTATTTTGTTGAGGATTTCTGCATGTATGCTTTATGAGTCATATAAGTCTATAGTCTTCTATTATTTTTGTCTGGTTTTTGTATAGATTTCCTACTGGTATATCCTTTTATTACATGTTCATCTGTGTCTTTGTATTTAAAATGCATTTATCCTAGGTAGCATGTAGTTCAGAATCATTTTTCCATGTATTCTGGTGATTTCTGCCTTTTAATTAAAATGTTAAGTCTATTTACATTTACCATAATTATAAACTTATTTCCTGTGTCTTATCTTTAGACTTAAAAAATTCTGTATCTCCATTTCTTCTTTCTGTTTATTGAATATTTTTTAGTATTACATTTTAACTTCTCTCAGTTTTCTTGCAGTACTGTTTTGCAGTTTCTCTGTAGATTACAATATCCATCCTAAGTAAAAATATCCATCCTAAATGAATTAGTATGATATTATTTCATGTAAAATATAAGAAACCTATATAATATGGTTTCATTTGTCTCTTCCCATCTGTTGTGCTGTTGTCTTCATACATTTTATGTCTGTATATTTTACAAACTACATAATACAATATTATACTTTTAATATAATATGTATTAATCATATATGTTTTAAAGAAATTAAGAGAAAAATAGTCTTTCATGTTAACATACAAATGTATTATTTCTAAGGTTCCTCATTCCTTTCTATAGGTTCAAATTTATATCTGGCATCATTTTGCTCTAGCTTGAAGAGGTTCCTTTACCATTTCTTATAGTGTGGGTCTACTGGCAACAAATCTCTGTTTTCATTTGTGTGAAAAGGTCTTCATTTTTAAAAATAATTTTTTGTTGTATATAGAATTCTAGGTGGACATTCAGTCTTTTTTTTTACTTCTCTTCAGATGTTGATTATTGTTTTCTGGACTCCTGTTTCATATGAGATGTCTACCATCATTCTTATTATTATTCTTATATGATGTCTTTTTTCCTCTAGCTACTTAGAAATTTCGTTTGTTGTTGTTGTTGTTATTTTTGGTTTTCATAGTTAGTGGTCTAATGGAGAAAAACCACAAACTTTGGCTCAAATAGAACTGTATTTAAAGTTGAACCTTGTCACTTAGTAAATACATTAACTCAGGCATGTCACTGTATTTTTCTGAACTTCAGGCTTTTCTTTGGAAAATATGGTTGGCTTACCTACATTAGGGTTGTTGCAAAGGTCAAAGTATCTAAGTACTGGTCTGGCTACTGTTTGTTCTCTACAGCGGCGTGTTCTGATTTACTGACTTTGACTATATACATTTATAGAAAAGTTGGTATTTTAAGCTTATGAGATAAATGTGGTTTGTTTTCTATTTTGAAATTTTTGCCCAGAGAACACTGAGAAAATCATCTTATTAAGTGCTGTTTGAATAGTAAAGTGGGAAGCTCAAATTATCTTCATTAAAATAGGCACGGGCAAAGATTTCATGAACAAGATGCCAAAAGCAATCTCAACAAAAGCAAAAATTGACAAATGGGATCTAATTAAACTAAAGAGCTTCTGCACAGTGAAAGAAACTATCAACAGAGGAAACAGATAATCTAAATAATAGGAGAAAAGTTTTATAAACTCTGCATTTGACAAAGGTCTGATATTCAGCATCTATAAGGAACTTGCACACATTAAGCAAACCCAGCCATCCCATTCCTGAGTATACACCCAAAGGAAGATAAATTGTTTTGTTCTAAAGATACATGCACACATGTGTTTATTGCAGCAGTATTTACAATAGCAAAGACATGAAATCAACCTAAATGCCCATCAGTGATAGAATGGATAAAGAAAATGTGGTACATATACACCATGGAATACTATGCAGCCATAAAAAAGAACAAGATCATGTCCTTTGCAGGGACATGGATGGAGCTGGAGGCTGTTATTCTTAGCAAACTAACACAGGAACAGAAAACCAAACACTGCATATTCTCACAACTGGGAGCTGAATGATGAGAACACATGGACACATAAAGGTGAACAACACACACTGGAGCCTGTCAGAGGGGAGCAGTGGGGGAGGGAGAGCATCAGGAAGAATACTTGATGGATACTGGGCTTAATACTTGGGTGATGAAATAGTCTGTACAACAAACCCCCAGGATACAAGGTTCCCTGCGTAACAAAACTGCACATGTACCCCTGAACTTAAAAGCAAAATCAAGCAAACAAACAAAAAAACTCTACAGCAGAAAAAGTCACTATTATTGAATAAATGCCCTTTTTAAAGTCTTTAGCCATACATGCACATTCTACACATGTATTCCAGAAATTAAAGTGTAATTTAAGGAAAATAAAAATAAAGAAAAGGGAGTTAAATAATGAATGCCTTTTAAAATGTATTTTTGAAACAAGAAACACTGCATTTAGAGGGTGATAGGAAAGATCAAATGACAAACTTAGAGATTGGTGACATTTTTATTCCTCTGTTATTACAGAATTTTGAGTAGCATTTTTGTCACTATACTTTTTAATGGTAGAAGTATCCATACAATGTATAAAAATACAGACTTTGACAGACTAGGAAGATAATGTGCAATATTGAAATACTTTGCATGCTTTGTGACAATAATGAGACTATTGCTAAGGAATTTTCTACTACTTTAAGATACTCCAATAGAAAACATTATCTATGTGCATTTTATTTATTTGGAAAGGAAACAGTGTTTTCTGGTCATATGTGGTGAAGAAAGTAGATAAATAGCCTTGTCCTTTAAGATGCCCCTTGATAGTGAGTTAGAGGAGCAGGTTCATTCATGATCTCTGTAGACACCTTATTGGACTGGATTGGTTATGTTCTTACACACTTTTGAGTTTTGGTTTCCTTTTTTGTGAAAGAAATATTTACCTTTTTCTCAAATATCTTGCCACCCAGTTAGGTATTATAATTATTTGTGTTAGAGTTTGGGAGGTGGACAGTTGAATGATGCCTTTTTTTTCTCATCCGATTTTGGGACCAGTGGATATACCAATGAGAATTTGAAATATAGAGATCTGGAAATAAAGCTGGTTGGCTAAATGGGTTTTCTGGTATTTCATACTCGAGTGAGACTGATTTCTGCCTCACAATGTAGAAGGGAACAGCCTGGGATACACTCCATCTCTGGGCAGGCTAGCCTTTCTCCCAAACTCGCTGTTCACATAATTAATTTCTCCTCCACCCGGTAGAAGGTGGGAGAGAAGTCTGAATGATTAGGTTAATGGAAAGTTCTACAAATGAAACTGGGGGAGTGGAGGTTTCCCACTAACACTTTAACTGGATGCATTGCATACATTTCATGCAATGCCGTTTGCTGAACAACCGTGCCTGTTTTTTTAGTAACTCTGTTTTAGCTCCCTCATCTGTAAAACTAGGATAGTAATGGTAACATGCCTCAGAGTGCTATTGGCATGATTCAATAAATTAGTACATTTAAAACATTTAGAAATGAGCCTAGGCCCAGCATGTTGGTTCATGCCTGTAATCCCAACACTTCAGGAGGCCAGGGAGGAGGATTGCTTGAAGCCTGGAGTTTGAGACCAGCATAGGCAACATAGAGAGGCCCTACCTCTACAAGAACAAACAAAAGTTAGCTGGGTGTGATAGTATGCACCTGTAGTCCCAGCTACTCAGGAGGCTGAGATAAGAGAGTTGCTTGAGCCCAGGAGGTAGGAGGTCATGGCTGCAGTGAGCGATGATTGTGCCACTGCACTCTGGCCTGAGCAACAGAGTGAGACCATGTTTCTGAAAATACATGTATCTAAAGGAACAAGCCTAGCATGTGGTAAACAGTCAGTCTGTGCTTTTTTTACTTTTAGTGACATAAGTATTATTTAGTAATATTATGTCAAAGCATTCAGATGCATTTAAAACATAGAAGAGTTAAATAATGTTCACTAATAGTAATAGCTGTAGAGATTTAAGTTCATGTTGCGGAGACAAAACTGCTGGTTATATGGGGAAAAGTAAGCCCTTATTTACTTTTAATTTGTTTTAAACATATATTTATTCTTGGTACTGAGGAAAGAATTGGGAGGGAGAATGTTGATTGAAAGGCCACTTAAAAAAAAAAATATATATATATATATATATATACATATTTTAATTTGGGCTGCTGGGAGAGTACTATAACAGGAGTTCTGGAGGAACGTGACCTGGGGTGTTTTAATCCCTTTTTTGATACCTTTCATTACTACCTTGGGGATGATATCATTGCACAGAAAAACCAATTGCTATTTATTTTAAATATGGAAGTTTCTAGGAGAAAAGAGCTGTGGTCTGCATTCCTAATAGCCTACCAAAATACATACTGGAAATCTCTGTTGCTGCATTGGTCACTTGTTTAGACATGGTTACTTGTGCTGAAAATATTAGTAAGCATCATTTGCTTGTATCCAGACAGCACTTACCACAATGCTTTGGAATTGTAGATGCCTCCAAAATACCTGTTGAATGAATTGATTAATTTAGGATTAGAAATATATAAAGCAGTGGAATAGATATCCTTGCACCAGTTTCTGTGCCAGCCTTTTAAAATTTTTCTTCCCTATTCATTTTTTAAAAGGCAGATTATTCAGAAGAAAAGACAGCCTATTTTGGGAGCATTCCAGTTTACTTAGAAAATATTGTGCTTTGCTTTTGAAACTGGATTGAACATTTCATATGAATGTTTATGGGGTGTTATTTTTCCCTCTAGCCACAAAGCTTAGTTTTTAGAAGTACTGTAGGAGCTTTATAGTGTCATGAAATGTTAGTTCCTATTTTCTGCCCCCACAGAATATTTGATACCATTGATTTCCTCTCTCAGTTGAAGCTAAAGTTTGGTAGGCCTGATTATAAAGAAGCCTGGGAAACAGGAGGCCTACATTGTGCTGTGGAGTGACCCTGGACAGGGCACTTAAAGTCTTTGGATCTATGTGTCATCATTTCACAACTGAGAGCTGGGACTAAAAGACTAATGAGTGTTTCTAAGCTTTCCAATGATGTGACTGTAGGATTTTCCTACCGGTTTCTGCTTGTGGAAAGATGGCCTGCTGAAATAAGAGGTCTCTGATTCATTGGGTTAGTTTCAGCTGTATACTCTGTGGTTGAGAATGATTGTTACTTGTTTTGTCGATGCTACAGGTGCTT
Source organism: Cheracebus regulus (assembly GCA_963574635.1). Lineage (NCBI taxonomy): Eukaryota > Metazoa > Chordata > Mammalia > Primates > Pitheciidae > Cheracebus > Cheracebus regulus. The sequence continues at coordinate 5,943 of CAUYQU010083907.1, read as the reverse complement.
GCTCAGAAAATGTAAGAATGTTTACATTCGGTTTTCAAGGAGCTCATATTAGAAAAACTTAGATGAAAATTGGGTGTTTTAATTTTTATTCAGTTCTCAAAACCACTAATCTAACAAGTCTCCAACATGTCTTATTCAGTGTTTAAGTCCAACCTATCACATTTTAAATATTCCTTTGTTCAAATTATTTTATGCCACATAGGGTCATAATATAGCTCATATAATGGTCACAGTTCTCTTACTGTTCTAAATGTGTCAGTGTTTGGCATGTTGAGTAGCTTTTACAGGCCAAACAGGGAACCTGATTACCATTTATATGATTGCTATTTCTTTGGCCAGTGTGTTTCATTATATCCTTCAAATGACAACAATAGAATGGGAGGACTTGTCTGTGTGTTAAGGGAGGAAGCTGAGAGTCTGAGTTGGAGAGAGTTGAATTGGAGGGTTTATAATAATGTAGAGGCAGAATTGCTCACCCTGGCTCTTGCAGCTTCCTCTTTCTCCCCTCTCCTCTCTCAGAAGGACATGTGGTGTCATCAGGGACATGAATTTCATCTCCCATTTGTAGTAGTTATCTATAGCTACATAGCAATCTAGCACAAACTTAACAGCTTAATCAATACACAAAATTATCTCACTGTTTCTGTGGGTCAGGAGTCTGGGAATGACTTAGCTAGGTATTTAATGAGGCCACAGTCAAGGTGTCACCTATGGCTGCTGTCTTATCTGAGGCTAGATAGGAGGAGGATTTGCTCCCAAGCCTGTGTGATTGGCAGAATTCAGTTTCTCATGGGCTCTCTGACTAGGGCATTGGTTTCTTTAGCTGTCAGCTGGAGACTGCCCTCATGGGGCTCTCTCAATAGGCAGCCCACAAAATGGCAGCCTATGCATTCAAAACCAGCAAGAGAGAAACTTGCAGCAGACCAGACATTACAGTCTTGTGTAATGTACCCACATACATCCTGTCATTTTTGCCTTATTCTATTGCCACAAGCAAGTCCAGAACCTGCCCCCAAAGGAGAAGGGAATTATGCAAGGCCTAGATATGAAGTGACAGAGATGAAGGGGGCCACTTTAGAGTCTGACACATCTGAGACTGGCCAGGAATATAGCTTCTCTTTATCCTTACTCTCCTCTCTGTCCATTCACCTTCTTAACTAGCAGCATGTTTTTCATCCCTTCTGCTTTTTTCCTTCCTTCTGACCTACTGAGAATTCAACAGCCCTGATGGCTTTTCCTCATCTTTTTTACTGTTGAAATGCAGTGAAAGGGTAGCAGGAAACCTTGCCTTAGGAGGCAACTCTCATGCTGCTGGAGCCCTTCCTTGTCGATAGGGGCATTTTGTGTATGTGAAGCATTCTGCTCTAGACAGGTGTTCCTACATCATAGCGTGGCTTCAATAATGGACCAAAATGAGGTCTTCTCAGCTTTTGCGTCTTCTGATTACTATTCTGTTTAAGCAAGCAAGCACTGAATTATAAAACCAGTTCACTTTCACCTTGCCATCCTTTTAGGATGTCTTGCTAAAGCTGTGTTGGTAAATTTTAGGTTAGAATCATTAGCAGTTTTATGGCTTTTACTCTTTTGCTCCAGTGACTCTTGTGTTATCTTCCTGTTTTCTTCAGTCATCAGTAGGGTGTTGTTTTTTTGCCTTTTTTATGGCCTTCTTCTGGCCTATGTCTTAGTCTTTAGCCATTGTTCCTCCTCTTTACCAGGGACACAGTATAGTATAGTGGTTAAGAACAAGGACTAAAGCTAGACAGTGTGGGCTTGAATTTCAACTTCTGCCATTTATTAGCTAATTAATCTTGAGCAAGGTACTCAGTTTTGTTTTTATGTGGCTGGTGTTAACATTTCTGAATTTTCCACTGGCCAACAAGCCTCTGAATACTGCTGTCACTCTCATTTTGCTCACAAGATGCATGCACAGATGTAAGAGCAGACAATTTATCCTTCATTGCTACATAAAATATCACCCCAAGCCCTTCTATGGTTTCCTAGTAAAGTGGGCTAGAACATTGTTGAGTGTATTAGGATACCTCTTTTTTTGTGGCTTCACCTTAGTACTTGTATTACCCCCAAAGGATGAAGATAGTGTATTTTTTCCAATGGCACAGCATTTAATGAGCACTTACTGTTTGCCATGAGCTTTATTAAATTGTATATAGATGGTATGTCTTTTAACCCATATAACACCATCTAGTTATTATACTGATATTGCTCCCATTCTATAGATAAGGAAACTGAGGCTTACAGATATTAAACAACATGCTCAAGGTCTTCAGAGCTTAGTTGCAGAATATAGTTCTGTATGACAGCAAAGCACATACCTTTAATGACCACAGGGCACTGTCTCCCACAGAGGAGGCCCAAATTTTTCTTAGTGAACTAACTCATTTGGAGAAAGAGGCTAACAATCAAACAACTGTGTCTCATGGCCACAATAACTTTTCCCCAACTTCTCTAGCCTTATTTTCACATTAGCTCATGAATGGTCTTGATTTTGATGCCAGCCAGTCTTCCACCCCAGGGGGAGCAGGCTCAGCTTTCCCCTAAAGTATAAAGTGAATGTTCAAAAAGGAGTGTATTTGTTTTAGCCAGGTTTTCACATGACTGTTGTAGAATCTTAACATTGTATGTGAAGCGTGATTAGGAAGTGCTGGGCTTGTAACAATCACAGCCAGGATTCATACATCTAGATTGTTCTCTTTAAGGACATCTGCTGAAATAATTGCTTATATTCCAGTGATCCTGCCAGTGTTCTGGATTATTTTAAATGAACTTCATCTCAATCACCTTCTAACCTCTTCCCCACTTCCAGTGCTCAGCACAATGTCTTCCACAAAATGGGTAGTTCAGTAAAGTTGGTTTGTTGAAGTTGCTTATAATTCTTTTGAATAACCACAGTGGTGCTAAATTATCACCTTTGAGGATGAATTTGATTCTTTGAAGTAATCTTTGAAAATATTTTCTATTATAGCAAATAAAGTGGTTTTTGTTAAAATCAGGGAGAACTAAACTGTAATGACACATCTGTTCTTGTGACCATTGCACACTGGTTCTGAAGGTAAAAGAGTACTTATTCTGAGCAGCCAGCATCACTGGAGTGAGTCCCAAAGATGGTGACTTGGAAGAGATCAAGGAGTACTGTTTTTTAACATTAAGTTCTGGCTTTCTGTTTTAAAGTTGATATGTGTTCACCTGGTGAATCTTTTTTTTTTTTTTTTAAACATAACTGAGCCTTAGAAGGAGTAAATTACTTGGCCGAGATCACACTGCTATTAAACAGCACAGCTGGGGTTCAAACCTGTTTATTTTTAACCTATGTAAAACCTTACTATGTTTCCCATGCTTTTAAAGGGTCTCATGTCAGTGGCTAGGCATATAAAGCCATAGCTAGCCAATGAATCTGTTCCTCTCAGTGTTGGGTATAATCTATAGATCTTTGACTCTTCAGTTCTTCCTTGCTATTTTTATTGATGCTGGCAAGTTCTTTATTACTAAGAAAGCTCTCTATATTTATTTGGTGTTTGTTCCATCTCCTCCTTTCTTAATGTCCTTACCACTGCTCTATCCCTTTATGGTTTGGGTAACTTGAGGTTCTGGTCTATTGTTCAGGTAACTGAGGTGACACTGCCTCTCATGGTACCTCAGGGCATGCATGGAGCCATGTCACAATTATTAATCTCATCTCAGAATTAACATTGAAGCTTCAGGTGATGAAAGTTAACTTAGGTTCCTGTTTTATCAATGTCATCTTCTTGGAGCCACATGTTCATCACATAATATAAGCAATAGTTGCATTATACCTGGAAAAGTCAAGTATTTTTATTTGGGACTCTTCTCTGGAGGAAAAGAAAGCAAAAAATTCTATTCCCAGGTTGTTTATTCTAAAATGCTAAGAAATGGAAAAACAAAAGTAAACACGTTGTTCTGAATGACTTCTCTTGGAAAAAGAAAGGCCCTTTGCTGGGCATATTTTATTATTCTGTGAATTATATGAATCTCCATTATTTGTTGAATTGGACATATGGACAGTGTAGCAATTCTGATCATTAAGCATGTGGTGTCCATAGTTCTGGTATAATGCCTTTGTTGGATCAAAGCATGCGTGACTTTGACAGATTGTGATTTTTATTAAATCCTCATTACCACACAGTATTGTAAGAGACATATGATCTAGAGATGAAGAAAATGAGGCTGGGAAAAGATGAATGGATTTTTGTGAGGTCACATGGCTAGTAAGTGTTAGGATTTTGTATCACAGTTTTTTATCTGTGGGTGGTGCCTTTTGATAGATGGTGGTGGTTTGGGTTGCTTGATTATACAACTTTATCATCCTGTAAGTTTGAAACAGTTGGAGAAATAGAGCAAGGATTGACATGGGAATCAACAGAGCCAGTAGCTTAATTGCTGTTAAAGCAGGATTGGAGGGCCCAAAAGTATTAGTTTCCTCCTTTGAAACTAAAACATGGATTTGACCCCAGCAACTCTGACCTAACCCTGCAGTAGTAGCAGCCAGGGAGAAGCTAGAACAGAGAGAGCTGACCCACCCTCTTAGAAGCAGGCACCACTGTCTTGCCTACTGAGGAGATTAGCTGGCTCCAGGTGTGGGAGAGGACTGGAGGGAGGCTTGGTTGCCTGGCTCAGAGCAAGGCCAGGAAATCAGTTGCTGCCTTGTCCAGTCCTTCCAGGCAAATTAATCTTTCATTTTTGAGGAGAGGTAAGAAGGGGTTAGAGAAGAGGGAGAGAGAAAGTGGGTTACTCTAACACTGTTGCATCCTAGGAAACAGACTAGGTATCTCTTCCTGACAACAAAATGGAGGATGAAATTTTAAGGGTTCACCACCCAAGTCCTTCATAGTGGAAATACTGCTCTTAAATTTTTTTTCTCTTAAGGTGATTTTGTGTATTGTTATTTTCTCTTTCCTTTTTGTTTTTAGTAAAAAAGAGAAGAGATGACTGTACTTTTCTATGTGTGTTGGTTGTAAAAAAGAGACTATTGGAAATACAGAAATGGCAGTTCTGAGACATATAAATAATTAATTATATCTTCTTATAACAGGTGATGGAACTGTACTGGAACAATGGGAGAAGCTGGTAGCTTATAGGAAGCCAAGATGACAAGAATGTTTTTAAATAATCCATAAGTTAATGTTTGTTGGCCTTTTGGAATTCTTTCAACTACTGGGTATATTTTCTTTAAGGAACCATGGTAAAAGGATAGCATAGTCAAATAACTTGAGTGCAAAAGAAAAACTATTTTATAAAATAAATATCCAAACACTTCAAACAATTAATTCTAACTTAATAAGTATTATTTTTGCATAATTCTTTCTTGATAGAGTGTGTCATTTTGAGTATGTCAATTTGATGGACAGGGCATAAGTATTTGAAGAATTAAAAAGAATTCCCTGCACATCATCAGCATTTAAATTAAGCTTGGAATAACCCTTCTGATATGCAGATATTTTTGGTCCTAGTGGTTTCCTTGTGCTCCATTTCTCAGATATTTTTTGTGGGCATATATTGAAGTAAATATGAATGGATTTGGTGAATATAATTAAAATTGAGTTCTTTGTCTTCATCTTCTCCATATCCCTCTACATGTATGCCACTTTTACATACATCAAAGGCTATTATAAATGTTTGCTAATTATCTTACAGTTACATGTGGTTGATTTTGGTTACATTATGATAATAATAATGTTAGTATGTGGGGTAGCTTAGTGGAAAGATCATATATATATATATATATTTTTTTTTTTCTTTTTCTTTTTCTCCTCTTTTTTTATTTTATTTTATTTTATTTTTTATTGCATTTTAGGTTTTGGGGTACATGTGAAGAACATACAATATTGTTGCATAGGTACACACGTGGCAGTGTCATTTGTTGCCTTCCTCCCCTTCACCTATATCTGGCATTTCTCCCCATGCTATCTC
>CAUYQU010083904.1:0-47005 GCA_963574635.1 Cheracebus regulus | reverse complement strand
CTGTGAATCCATCTGGTCCTGGGCTTTTATTGGTTGATAGGCTATTAATTACTGCCTTAATTTCAGAAATTGTTATTGCTCTATTCAAGGATTTGACTTCTTCCTGGTTTAATCTTGGGAGGGTGTATGTGTCGAGGAATAATAATATTGTCGAGGAATATAATATTGTTGTGTGTGAATTTGATCCTGTCATTATGATGCTAGCTGGTTATTTTGTCTGTTAGTTTATCCAGTTTCTTCATAAGGTCAATGATCCTCACAATTTGGTATGTTTTTGTAAAGGCTGCTACCTGTTTTTTCTTTCCATATGTAGTGCTTCCTTCAGAAGCTCTTTTAAGGCATCAAAAAGTGTGTGAAGGATATGAACAGAAACTTCTCAAAAAAGACATTTATGTGGCCAAGAAACATATGAAAAAAAGCTCCTCCATCACTGATCATTAGAGAAATGCAAATCAAAACTGCAATGGGATATCATCTCACATCAGTTGGAATGGTGATCACTCAAAAGTCAGAAAATACCAGATGCTGGAGAGGATGTGGAGAAATAGGAATTCTTTTACACTGTTGGTGGGAATGTAAATTAGTTCAACCATTGTGGAAGACAGTTGCAATTCCTCAAGGATTTAGAACCAGAAATACCATTTGACCCAGCAATCCCATTACTGGGTATGTACCCAAAGGATTATAAATCATTCTACTAAAAAGACACATGCACACGTATGTTTATTGCAGCACTGTTCACAGTAGCAAAGACTTGGAACCAACCCAAATGCCCATCAATGAAAGACTGGATTTAAAAAAATGTGGCGCATACACACTGTGGAATACTATGCAGCTATAAAAAAGAATGAGTTCATGTCCTTTGCAGGGACATGGATGAAGTTGGAAACCATCATTCTCAGCAAACTAACACAGGAAGAGAAAATCAAGCATCACATGTGCTCACTCATAAGTGGGAGTTGAACAATGAGAACACATGGACACAGGGAGGGGAACATCACACAGCAGGGCCTGTCAGTGGGTGAGGAACTAGGGGAGGGAGAACATTAGGAGAAATATCTAATGTAGATGATAGGTTGATGGGTGCAGCAAACCACCATGGCACGTGTATAAACCTGCACATTCTACACATGTATCACAGAACTTAAAGTATAATAAAAAAAAGAAAATAAATAGCAATATTGTGTATAATAACTTAAAATAGTCAAAATAACACTCATAAAAATTATAGCTGTCCCCACTCTACACAATGCCATTAAATACTCAGTAGCTAATTAACTCTAGCTATTGACAGTTGGATTTTCCCTTAATTTTGTTTGATGGCCTTTGATCTTATGCCATAATAATTTAGTATTAGAAAAGTCACTAAAAATCATTCATGACAGTGCTAACTACATGCCAGGGCATTCCATTTCTCTGCCACCTAATCTCTAAACCTACAGCTATTAAGAGACTATCACATCCTTAAATCATATTACTTCAATATATGTTTTCCTATAATGTCCATTGCTCATTATCACAGTTAGGTAGAGAACTGTGTTAACAATTCCAAGCTAATGGAACTGCTTTCATGTTAGTCAGGGGGATTGGCTGTGCTCCACGATCAGCCATTTCTTTCAAATGCGTGTAATCATTTATGATGTTATCTACATAGTGAGTGATTACATTGTTATTATTGGGTAAGCTACCCAGTAATGACCTAAACTTGAGATGGTATTGTCATCTCTATTCATGAAAGACAGCTCCGCTCTATTTTCTAAGTTCCATAACATGGAGTCTTCTCAAAAAAAAAAAAAAAAAAAAAAAGCTTTCCCTTCATTTACAAATATTTTATATATTATTGCATTATATTCCCACATTTTTCTCTGTATATGGCTTCATCATTATTACAGTTGTTATTTATTAAGAAGAATGATGTGATGGACATTTTCTTAGGTGTGTTCAGAACTTCCCTCTATCCCCATTTTATAGACTATGAAACTAAAGCTTAGAAAGATCATGTGTTGGTCACAAAGCCATATGTCTGTCTAACAGTTATCAAAGCAGGTTACATTCATACCTTTTTGACCACAAGAACAACTTCTTTGTTAACATATTTCATTGAGGAACCAAAATGGTTAAATTTATATTTATTTACCAAATATTATTAGGGTTTGTGCCACTTTCCAGACTATGATCTAGTCACTGGTATTTACGCAGCCAATAAACATATGAAAAAAATGCTCGTCATCACTGGTCATTAGAGAAATGCAAATCAAAACCACAATGAGATACTATCTCATGCCACTTAGAATGATGATCATTAAAAAGTCAGGAAACAGCAGATGCTGGAGAGGATGTGGAGAAATAGGTAAGCAATCCATACAAGATTTCTGCTCTCCTGGCATTTACATGCGTGAGACAAATACACATAAATAAAATTATAACTTCAGCTAGTGTTTAATGCTATACTTCAGCTATCAATTGCTGCATAACAAGCCATTCCAGAACTAAGGGGCCTACAACAACTTTTTTTTTTTTGGTGCTGATTTTGTCGTGGGTGAACTGGACAGTTCTGTTAGTCATTACTGGGCTCACTCTTGGGGCTAGCACTCTCACTCACATACTGGGACCTTGGTACTGGCTGCTGGCTGGCCAGGACTCTTCACACAGCCTATCCTTAATCAGTAGTCAGGTCCAGGTATCATCATACAGATGAAACAAGAGGAAAAAAGCAGAAACTTGTGAGCAGCAGTTCCTGAGGCTCTTCATCTGCTCTTTCTACCTACAGCCCAGAAAAGCAATAAAATAATTTTTTACAACTCAGAACACAACAAATCCAGATTGATAGATAAATATTTCTAGAACTTAGAAATAACAAGGATAATGACATTTCCCCATTATCATAAGCAATATTCAGCCAGGGATATGTGAATGCATCTTCTTTAAAGGAGATTTTAAAATATTTTTCTCTCTTTTCTGACCCATTCTCTGACAATTCACCTCATCTGAAAAACACAAAATTTAATGTTCTTATAAAGCAAGAGTGCCGAATTTTAAAGCAATTAGAATGCTTTTCTTGCAAGTTTGTTATTACCCTTTGCCTTTCTAAATCCAATTAAAAATTACAATTTCATGAAAGCTACTGGGTAGAAATTGATGCAGGAAATGAACCAGCAGGAGATCACTATATCCTGAGAGGAGAGGACACCACAGGTAAAATACTGTGGACAGAGTTTTTAAAAGGCAGTGAGACATAGGGATTCTAGTTTCGTCTGCACTAGAGCTTTTCACGGTGTCAGTGTTTCAAACAATGGAGCCAGGAAAAGATCCCAAAAAAGATTTTGTAGATTAAAGCCTGCCCTGGAGGGTGAATCAGGGTAACAGTCATAGCACAGCCCATCATTCAGCCACTAACCTGAGGAGACTCTAGAAGTACTCCAGTGGACCAAGTATTGATACAAAGGGCACTATACTGTTGAATAAGACACCAGTACCCAATACCTTAGGCAGCAACAACAGCGGAAACAAAACTTCTTACCCAAGTCAGGAATACATGTGTTTATTAGGCACCTTCTTTTCAATACCTGGCCTATCTTTGATCAGACATCCAGGTCGAATGCATGTTGCTATACATTTTTATGATTCAGCGAAGAACATTGTATGGTCGAGGCTCTGGCAAATAAAAAGATAGGTGCTAAATTTTTAATAGAAAATGCTGGAAGAAAAATTCTGCAAAAAGAATTTTTATGAATTATGCTTAAAACTTTGGATTATGCTTAAAACTTAGCCTATAATGGTGAAATGATTTTAAAAAATGGATTTTATCTCTGAGTGGAACTGGACTGATACAGAGTTTTAGAAAGCTCTCCTATACTGTTATTTTTTTCCTTTTAATTAAAAAATCTGCCAAAGTGCCCTCATCAGAACACCCCTGCCCCACCACACACACATAAAACAAGGTAGAGATGTTTGTTTTAATTTTGGTTAGAAACTGAAATTGAACTTGGCAGTTCCCAGGAAACTAAGAACTAATTTTTACACAGTTTTTAATAGATAGTAGTTTTGACAAAAAGAGTAAGGGGTTATAAATGTTAGAAACCATTGTCATTTAATTAGTAATGTAGTCATGTTAATTAGATATATACTCATCATTTTAAGGATACTTTTTAAATTCAGCTTAATTGCAGATACATTTTTATTAGTAAATTAGATAATTATTTGGAAGTATTTATTTTTAGAGGTAAGTGAATATTCCTTATTACCCTATTTTGAAGATTTATGTAACCGAATATAATGTAGTGAGGGTAAGCATGAGATGTTTCATCTCTGCAAGCTATTTAGAAGCCTTGAAACCTGTTTGCAATTGAATGTACTTAGAAATGCTTAAGAATTGCCATTATGTCATTTCTTGTGTTTTCATTTATTTTTAAATACACAAAATGCATATATTTATGTTGTACAGAATGATATTTTGATATATACATATATATATCAAAATGGCTAAATCAAGCTAAGTAGCACATGCATTACTTCATATATTTATTTTTGTGCATGTGGTTAGAACTCTTAGAAATTTTTGAATATATAATACATGTTTTTTATTAACTATAGTCACCCTGCTGTGTAATGACTTCCAAAATTTATTCCCCTATCTAATTAGTATTTTGTATCCTTTGACCAGCATCTCCCTAATTCCTCTACTTCATGTAGATTTTCGATATTAACCCTTTGTCAGATGTATGGTTTGCAAATAATCTCTTTGATTCCGTAGGTTGTCCTTTCACTCTGTCGATTGTTTCCTGAAGCTTTTAATGTAATCCCATATGTTTACTTTTGCTTTTGTTGCCTGTGCTTTCAAAGGTCATATCCAGAAAAATCATTGCCCAGACCAGTGTCTTGGAGCTTTTCCCGTATGTATTTTTATAGTGGCTTTATAGTTTCTGACCTTATCTGTAGATCTTTAATCTATTGTGACTTGATTTTTGTATAAAATGTAAGATAAGGATCTAATTTTATCCATCTGCATATGGAAATCCAGTTTTCCAAGGCCAGGCAGGGACATGCCCAGAAAAAAAAAATTACAGGCCAAACGTACATGTAAAAATCCTCAACTAAATAATAGAAAACCAAATTCCACAGCACATTTAAAGGGTCAGTCATTCACCATGATCAAGTGGGATTCATCCTTGGGAGGCAAAATTGGTTCTACACACAAAAATCAATATGTGTGATACAGGCATACCTCCCAGATATTGCAGATTCAGTTTCAGGCCACCACAATAAACCAAATAAGGGAAAAAAGCAACTCACACTTTTTTTCAGTTTCTCAGTACATACGAAAGTTACGTTTACACTAACTGCTCTCTATTAAATGAGTAATAATATTATGTCAAAATAATTAATATACATACCTTAATTTAAAAATATATTATAGTTTTAAAATGCTAACAATAATCTGAGTTTTCAGCAAATTGTAATCTTTTTTTTTCTTTTTTGGGACAGAGTCAACTTCTGTCACCCAGGCTGGAGTGCAGTGGCACAATCTCGGCTCACTGTAATCTCTGCCTCCTGGGTTCAAGCAATTTTCCTGCCTCAGTCTCCCAAGTAGCTGGGACTACAGTCACATGCCACCACACCCAAGTAACTTTTTGTATTTTTAGTAGAGACAAGGTTTCTCTGTGTTAGCCAGGATGGTCTCCATCTCCTGATCTCATGATCCACCTGTCTTGGCCTCCCAAAGTGCTAATATTATAGGCGTGATTGTAATCCTTTTGCTGGTGAATGGTCCTGCCTCAGTGGTCAATGGTTGCTGACTGATCAGGGTGGTGGCCATTGGGGGTGGGAGTGACTATGGCAACTTCTTAACACAACAATAGTTTTTTATCATATTGATTGACTTGACCTTTTACAAAAGATTTCCCTGTAGCATGGGATGCTGTTTGATACCATTCTATCCAGAATAAAACTTTTTCAAAATCAGAGTCAGTCCTCTCAAACCATGCCAGTGCTTTATCAACTAAGCTTATACAATATTCTCAATCTTTTATTGTCATTCCAACAATGCTCAAAGCATCTTCATGAAGAGTGGATTCCATTTCAAGAAACCCCTTTCTTTGCTTATGAAGCAAGGTTCATTCAAGTTTAATCATGAAATTTCAGCAGTTCGGTTACATTGTCAGGCTCCACTTCCAATTTTAGTTCTCTGCTGTTTCCACCACATCTGAAGTGATTTTTCTCCATGAAAGTCTTGAACCCTTCAAAGTCATTCATTGAGAGTTGGAATCAGCTTCTTTCACACTCCTATTAATATTGATATTTTGATCCCCTTCCATGAATTACAATGTTCTTAATAGCATCTGAAATGGTCAACATTTTCTGGAAGATTTTCAATGTACTTTGCCCATATCTATCAGAGAAATCACTCTCGATGGCAGCTACAGCCTTACAAAATTTTTTTCTTAATTAATAAGACTTGAAAGTAAAAATGACTCCCTGATCAATGGGCTGCTGAATGAATGTTATGTTAGTATACATTAATCTCCTTGTACAACATTAATCACTTTATACATTTCCATCAGAACTCTTCAGTGACCCAGGGCAATGTCAGTGAACCATAATACTTTCAAATACATCATTTTTTTCTGTGCAGCAGGTCTCAACAATGGGCTTAAAATATTTAGTGAACCATGCTGTAAACAAATGTGTTGTCATCCACGTTTTGTTATTCCATTTATAGAGCACAGGCAGAGTCAATTTATCATAATTTTTAAGGGTCTAAGATTTTTAAAATGGCAAATGAACATTGGCTTTAACTTAAGGTCACCAACTGTGTAGCCTCTAGCAAGAGGTCAGCCTGTCCTTTGAAGCTTTGAAGCCAGCCATTTACCTTTCCTCTATAGGTATGAAAGTCCTAGATGGCACCTCTTTCAACAAAAGGCTGCTTCATCTACTTTGAAAATCTGTTGTGTAGTGTAACCACGTTCATCAATGCTCTTAGCTAGATCTGAATAATTTGCTGCAGTTTCTGCCTCAACACTTGTTGCTTCACCTTGCATTTTTGTATTACAGAGATGGCTTCTTTTCCTAAATGTCATGAACCAAACTCTGCTAGCTTCGAACTTTTCTTCTGCAGATTCCTTACTGTCTCAGCCTTCAGTGAATTGAAGAGATTTAGTATTTCTCTGGATTAGACTTTGGCTTAAGGAAATAGTGTGGTTGGTTTGATATCCTATCTAGACCACTAAAACTTTCTCCGAACCAGCAGTAAGGCTGTTCCACTTTCTTATTATTCTTGCGTTCATTGGAATAGTACTCAATTTCCTTCGAGAATTTTTTTTTCTTTCACAACTTAACCAACATGGCAAGAGGCCTAGCTTTTGTCTTTTTTTGGCTTTTGACATGCCTTCCTCACTAATCTCAGTCATTGCTAGCTTTTGATTTAAAGTGAGAGATGCATTACTCTTCCTTTCACTTGAACACATTTGAATAACACACTGTAGGATTATTAATTGGTCTAATTTTAATATTGTTATGTCTCAGGGATCAAGAGGGACCTGAGGAGAGGTAGAGAGAGAGGAAATGGCTGGTTGGTGGAGCAGTAAGAATTGAGTTTGCTGACTTATACGGATGTGATTTGTGACACTCCAAAAACATTACAGTAGTAGAAAAGATCATTGATTATGGATCACCATAACAGATGTAATAACAATAATAAAAAATGTTGAAATATTGTGAGGTTTATAAAAATGTGACACACAAACATAAAATAAGCACACTTTATGTTTGGAATAAATGTGTTGTTTATTGTTGGAAAAATGACACTGATATACTTGCTCAACAGAAGGTTGCCATAAAGGTTCAAAACAGTACAGTATCTGAAGCACAATAAAATGGAGCACAATACAATAAGCTACGCCAGTACACCATATTAACAAAATAAAGACAAAAAATGTACAATCATCTCGATAAATACAGAAAAGGCATTTGACAAAATTTAACACTCTTTCATAATAAAACCTCTCAACAAACTTGGTACAGAAGAAATGTACCTCAATATAATAAAGGGGACACAACAAGCTTAAAGTTAACATCATACTCGAGGGTGAAAAGTTTAAAGATTTTCCACCAAGGTCAGAACAAGACAAGGTTGTCCACTTTTAACATTTCTATTCAACATAGTACTAGAAGTTCTAGCCGGAGCAATTAGACAATAGAAAAAAATTAAATGCATCCAAATCAGATGCAAAGAAGTAAAATTGTGACTGTCTGTGGACAACATGATCTTATATATAGAAAAGCCCCAAAGACCTCACCAAAAAAATATAAAGAACTAAAAAACAAATTCAGAATAGTTGCAGGATACAAAATTAACATACAAAAATCAGTAGCATTTGAAACTATTGCTATTTGAAATCAAGAAAACAAGCCCATTTACAATAATGAAAAAAAAAATTTAGAAACGAACTAAGGAGGTGAAAGTTATATACTATATGAAAACTATAAATTGTTGATGAAGGAAATTGAAGTAGATACAATTAAACGGAAAGGTATCTCCAGTTAATGGATTGGAAGAATTAATATTGTTAAAAATGTCCATACTACCCAAAGTGATCTACAGATTCAGTGCAATTCCTATCAAAATTGAGATGTCATTTTTTTCAAAAATAGGGGGAAAAAATCAAAAATTTATTTGAAACCACAAAAGATGTTGAACAGTCAAAGCAATCTTGAGCAAAAACTACAAAGTTTGAAGAATCACACTATATATCTTAAAATACACTCTAAAGATACAATATTCAAAAGAGGATGATACTCCATGAAGTAGACACACTGGCCAAAAAAACAGAATAAAGAGCCCAGAAATTAATCTATGCATTTATGGACAATTGATGTCCAACAAAAGTGCCAGAAACACGTGGTGGGGGAAAAGCAGTCTTTTCATTTATTATACATTGTAAATTTGCAGAAAGATGTAAAAAAAGATTCTTGGATTATGTTTAAGTATAGTAGACAATTATTTTTAATGTGAATGGTTAATACTAATGTTTTAGGTTAAAGCTAATGTAAATATTCAACTGAATTTAGGATGTCCTTCAGAAAGCTATGGTGATAAGAACTAGAATTCTGACTTTCTTGATAAAAAATGTTTTTATATTGCTTTAAGTTCAATATAAATCGTTGAATGATATCTAACAGAATTATTTGCATGAAGCCTGGTTTGTGTAATTAAAAGGTCTAAAATCTTTTCTTTTGCACCTAGAATTCCTATAAACAAACCTTTGGGAGAGTACTTTATACTCTCAGTTGGGCCTTTCCTCTTTTCAGGGTCAGCATTTTAGCCTTTCTCTATGTGTGAGAAATCTGAAGTCCTGATACGGGAGGAAGATTAAGCACAGAATACCCAGTGCTGTTTAATTGCTTTTTCTTGTTTATTTGCAGTTTAAAAACAGGCTAGTAACTGGCAAGTGAAAGCACGTTGTGTATTCTAAATTACAATACAACTCCTCAGCAGCATTATTAACAGTCATTTCTCTGAATTTTCCTGGCTTCTAGTAACATGAACTCAGGAGGCAAACCTAAATTTTCCACTTTTCTTCTTAGCATGGCACCAAGCAATGGCTTCTTCTGTCAATGAGACTCCTTCTACATTGTACATGGTTGTCCTCTCTCTGTGATGACCACTGCTATTGCCATTGTGTGTCAGGGGATAAAATACCACTTTGGGACACTTAGGTATGCAATAGACCCTTATTATCTGCTGAAATCTTAACTTTTGGCATAAGATTGTGGATAATATGGGCCCAACAAGAATAGAATTAAATGGCTTCAATACATCTCTCAAACTATGTGTCATTCAGCCATAACATCCCTGTGATATATCAATAGCCAAGGTTGAGTGGCAATATACTAAGCTCAGACAGTTCCTTTCTGATCCCTCATCCTCAAAGCTTCAAGTCCAGTCTTACCTGCAGTCCCCCCTTGCTAAGGAGATCTGAAAAAAAAATGTAGAATTATATTCACTATCATCATATAATAGTGAAAATGATTGAAAGCTATGTATAAATGGCTCTCAAAATTATTTTTTACTCTTCAGCCATTATGTCATAATATTGAGCAAAAGAAGGCTCAGAAGTGTAGAGAGTACATTTCCTTTTATACACATTCACTAAATTAAATATTGGAAAAACTAAGTATGTAATATTTAAACAAACATATACTTAGACTAAACAATGTATGCTTCAACATAAATTTTTAAAAAATTAAAATATGAAAAGAGTAAAAAGGAACAACTAAATCACAATTCAGAGTTGGGATACTTCTTCAGAGAAAAAGCAATGTGCTCAGAAAGAAGCACCCAAGGAGTTTCTGAAATGCAGGTAATATGCCTGTTTTCTACCTCAGTGGCTGGAAAGTCTTTTTCATTACTGATTTTTACACTACAGTCATGTACTGCATAATGACATTTTGGTCAATGACAAATCACATATATGAAGGAAGTTGTGTTAGGCTGTTCTTGCATTGCTATAAAGAAATAATTCATAAGAAAAGATGTTTAATTGGGTCATAGTTCTGCAGGCTCTACAGGAAGCATAACACTTATATAGTGTGTATTACATGGCAAAAGCAGGAGCAAGAGACAAAGAGTGGGTGGGGAAGGTGCCACACACTTTTAAATGACCAGATGTGGTATGGCTTAAGTCTATACCATTATAGCCTAGGTGAGCAGTGGCCTATACTAGTGGTCCCCCAAATTTTTGGCACCAGGGACAAGTTTCATGGAAGACAATTTTTATATGTTGAGTGGGGGTGAAACTGTTCCACTTCAGATCAGGCATTAGATTCTCATAAGTTGTGTGTAACCTAGATCCAAACCTCGCATGCACAGTTCACAGTAGGGTTCATGCTCCTCTGAAATTCTAATGCTACAGCTGATGTAACAGGAGCTCAGGTGATAATGCTTGCTGGCTTGCCACTCACCCACTGCTGTGTGACTTGGTTCCTAACAGGCCTCTAACTATATGGATCTGACACCGGGAGTTGGGAACTCCTGGCCCATACTATCAGTATTTGTGTAAGTACACTCTGTGATGTTTGCACAATGACAAAAATCACCTACTGATGCATTTCTGAGAATATATCCTCATCATTAAGTGATGCATGATGGCATATGTGTGCATCTATACATTGTTTTATTATATACCATATTTTGAACTTTTAAAAAGAGGTAAAAATTTAGAAAGTAAAACTGAAATGTAATATAAAGGATGACTGTTCCTTTAGGCTGCTACAACAAAATATCATAAACTGAGTAGCATATAAACAACAGAATTTTTTCTCACAGTTCAGGAGGCTGGGAAGTCCAAGATTAAGGTGCTGGAAGATTCGATGTCTGCTGAAAACCCACTTTCTTGTTCCTAAACAATGCCTTCGTACTGTGTATTCACATGGTGGAAGGGGAAAGGAGGCTCCCTCGGTCCTCTTTAGAAAGGCAGTCATTAATCTCATTCATAATGGCTCCATTCTCATGACATAATCAGCTCCCAGAGATCCTACCTCCTAATACCATCAACTAGGGGTTTAAGATTTTAACACATGAAATTTGGGGGACTAAATATTCTGTTTATTGCAATAAGCAATAAATCTAATGCAGAAGGAAGGAAGGAAGGAAGGAAGGGAGGGAGGGAGGGAGGGAGGGAGGGAGAAGGGAGGGGGGAAGGGAGGGAAGAAGAGGAAGAGAAAAGAAAGAAAAAGATTTTAAAAGGTTAGCTTTAAAAAACATTGATTTTCATTTACGAAGAAAAGAAGAACTTTAACATCATTTCCGCAAAATCTTTGCAATTTTGTTGTCATTATTATTGTTTGTGGTTGTTATTAGCTTATATAAGCTATATATGTATTATAAATTGCTTTGGTACTTTGAGAAAAGTCAGTGCTCTTTCTCTTTTTCAGCTGTCTTATAAATCTGCTTGATGTTGCCAGTGGGGAACACTAGTTTATATAACCAGCCTGGAGCCAGTTCCAGGATGATTATTCCAAAGGTCAGGAAGAATCAATGCACAATTGCTGAGCTTCCCAGGCTTCTGATATACTAGTTGGACATTTTATGTTCTTGTCTGTTTAGTTTTCTTCTAATTATTTATTCTTGTTTATTACAAGAAATAAATGCCAAATAACCTGAGTATGTTAGCTGAGGGACTGGTATGGTGTAATTTAGCATGGCTTTATGTAGAAAGCATCCAGCTACAGAGAGAGACCTGTAACATATGACAAAATGTGAGAGTTCATCAATGCTGTAATAGAAGATAACCCAAGATTGGGTGCCTAACAGTGATGTAAGGGGGTTGACAGATTAAATGTATTTTTACAAGACAACCTTGGGGGAAACAAAGAATCAAAAACACCAGGACCTTGAGAGTTCATCTTCTGACATACAGAGTTTAGAGACTAAAACCAGAAAATCACAATAAATCACAGTGTGTGTGTGTGTGTGTGTGTGTGTGTGTGTGTGTGTGTGTGTGTGTGTGTGTGTTTTAGGCTATACTATGAAATCTCTATGGTGGGAGGTAGACTTATAATATTCTGTGGTAAAAGAAGCCCTAGATCACATGAATCTGTTTCCTTTGATTAAGATGAACTGATTGCATTGATAAAATATTTCCAAAGCTTATCAGAAATATTCTAGTTATTGTCAGAAGTATTCTAGTTGTTGTGGAGTTGCCCTTGTGCTCTCCACCAAGGCCACTGCAAAGACCCTTGCAATATGTACAATCCAAAGTTCTAGTGGTGCTGTAATAAATGTAATAAATGTCAAGCAAGAGGGCCTCACTGCCCGAGGCACTAGGAGCCAATGCTATGATGCTGGGGTTTTAAAACAAGAAAAACTCCTTATTGCTAATTGACTAACAAGGAGAAAGGAGTTCAGCTCAAATCCATCTACCCATGCAAGTTCTAAGGCATTAATTATATTAGAAAAGATTTAGAAGGTAGATTCTGGAATTAGCAGGTGACTGATGGAAGGAAAAGGGAGGTCAGGAAAGTCCTCAGACATGCACAGTTATCTCTTCATGCCTCCTCATGGGTCCTACATGCAAATTTGCAGTGAGTTGGAATAAAACAAATGGTGAAAATTTAAGCTGTGCTATCCGCAAGCTGGTTCTGTGCAGACTCTAGTTGGCCATATTAGTTCTAACTGATTTCAGTCAGTTTTGTTATCTTACAAGCGAGGGCCTTTCAGTGTTTCAGCAAGTTGTTTCTTTCCCTACTTGTCACCCTGCAAACTTCAGAATATCTGTTAGTTCATGGTTTTTGTAACTCTTTGAGGCATTGATTTAGAATCTTAATTTGTCATGCAAATGATATTTTCTGGAATTGCGCAAAGTGGTGGTTCTGGGCCCCTGAACTCTATCTTATAAAGCACAATAAATGAGAAATGTCCAGAAATGTCCAAGTTCTAAGCTGTGATTGAAACTCAAGATGCATGACTTCCCTTACCTGTCCTACATAATAATTTCGTTGCTTTCTTCTCTTAAATACACCTTAAGCTTAAATCCTACAGAACACTATGTGTTCCACAAAGTGTGATGGGAACTTCTATATTTCGAATTGAGTTCCCTCAAACTCATGCTGAAGCCCTGACCCTCATGTGACTATGTTGAAGATGGGGCCTTTAAGGAGGTGATTAAGGGTAAATGAGGTCATAGGATGACCCTGCATCCAATAGAATTGTTTTTATAAAAGAAGAAGAGCTCTCTCCCTGCCTGCAGGAACAGAGACTGTCTAAGCACACAATGACTGCCTACCAGCCAAGAAAAGAGGACTCAGGATGAAATATATCTTGCCAGGGCCTTGATCTTGACCTTCTCAGCCTCCAGAACAGTGAGAAATAAATGTCTGTTCTTTAAGCTATCCAGTCTATAGTACTTTGTTACAGAACCCTGAGAAGACTAATATATATAAAAAAAGCTTTTGATTACAAAATTTTGCAGATATTTTTATATCTACTTAGATTACTACCCTTCCTGTCCTTATCTATGTAAAACTTCACAATACGTATCTTTTGCATCTTTTAAAAACTGTCTTAGATGACCTTTCCTCTATAAATGTCTTTCCTGATCTTTGAGTTGAAAGTGATCCCACCAGCCGCTAAAACTAGTAATATGTTTTCACTATTTGTGCCTTATGGATTACAACTTGGCACAGAATACAGCTGCAAAATTGCTTATCACCTTTATAAATTTTAAGATCTTTATGTATCTCAGTATTCCTTACAATTCCTAACACCTCATAGTCATTTAATAAATGTTAATTGTCTTGAATTAAGTTGAATTGAGAAAGATGTCATAGAGGAAAGAGGATTTATTTATTTTATTTTATTTTATTTTTTGAGACAAAATCTCACTCTGTTGCCCACACTGAAGTACAGTTACACAATCATGGCTCACTATAGCTTCAACCTTCCAGATTCACGTGATTCTCCCAACTTGGCCTCTTCAGTAGTTGAGATTGGAGGCACATGCCATCACAACCATCTAATTTTTATTTTATTTTATTTTGTAGAGTTGAGGTCTCCCCAGTTTTTAACTCCTAGGTTCAAGGGACCCTCCTGCCTTACCCTCCCAAATTGCTGGCATTACAGGTGTGAGCCACCACCCCCAGTCAGATATGGGACTTGAAACGGAACTTGAAAAAGTGTAGTCTTTTTTTTTTTTTTTTTTGAGATGGAGTCTTGCTCTGTCGCCAGGCTGGAGTGCAGTGGCACAATCTCGGCTCACTGCAACCTCCGCCTCCTGGGTTCAAGCGATTCTTCCACCTCAGCCTCCTGAGTAGCTGGGAACCCAGGCACATGCCACCATGCCGGCTAATTTTTGTATTTTTAGTAGAGATGGGGTTTCACTATGTTGGCCAGGATGGGCTCGATCTCTTGACCTCGTGATCCATCCACCTCGGCCTCCCAAAATGCTAGGATTACAGGCGTGAGCCACCGTGCCCGGCCAGAAGAGTAGTATTAGAATAAATAAAAGGGAGGGTAAAGGGCAACAATTCCAGAGGTAGAGACATATATAAAAGCAACCCAAAAATTCACTGAGTAATGGAAAATTGATATTCAAAGAATAGTGAGAAGAGTACATAAAACAGAAAAATAAACACAAGAAAGGCTTAACACGTAAGAGAGCATGCTGTCTGCTAAGCTTGAGTAAGATTATGCAGAGCCTCAAAGGATAAGTGTAATAGATGTACTTTTATTTTAAAAGAGAAACTATTGAAGATTTTTGAGCAAAGGAAACTGGTATGTTTATTTGTGTTTTAGAAAGATTACTTTGATAGCTTTGTACTGTATAGATTGTGTGGCTGAAAAAGACCAAAAGCATGGAGATCAGTTAACAAATATAGAGGTCTAGATGAAGGCTGATAAGGGCCTGTGCTGTGATAATAACAGCAAAAATATAAAAATGAGGGGAAAATGAAAGATAATTCAAAGGAATTAGATACAGATTGAATACAGGGAAGTAAGTCACAGGATTGATTTTGAAACAATAGTGATACAAACTGAAATGATGTACTTAGAATGTGTTTGCAGGGGGAGCTGTTTAGAAAGATAAAATAATTGGCTTAGTTTTAAATATATCGAGTCTGAGCTGCCATTAGAATTAAAAAAATGCAGGGGGGTGATATTTAGATTAGCGATACAACATGGCTGTAATGCAATTAAGAAAGGTTTTTTGGAGATAGTGAGCTAAAGAAATCATCAATGAGAGATTGTAATTTAAGTTCGTGAAAAAATTTAGTTCATCAAGAGAACAAAGATAAAGTACATGAAGAATAGAAATCATATTTATGAGTTAAGGTGGCAGAGTAAACAGTGCCTAATATGATTGGAGTAATAAGAAAATAAATATTATATAAGTCTAGAATATCTATAAATGCAATGACTAGAAAATGTTACTATTCACATGCCTCAATAGAAGAAACATTGAAAGATAAGCTTAAGAAGAAGAAAAATAACCTAGAAAAAATAAGATCTATGAAAAAAAGATGGTAAAAGCACATACAGCTAAATCTAAACTCATGCCTATTTTTTTTTGTCAAAACCAGTTTAATATTTTTGATTTAAGTTTTAAACCATCATATCTCCTCTGATGTATCAGTGTTAAATATAGTATACACATAGATTTTAGTCTACTTCCTATGCTTTTCTTTTCATTTTTTTTCTTTTTTTTTTTTAAATGTTTTTATTTTTTAGAAATGGGGTTTCACCATGTTGGCCAGGTTGCTCTTGAACTCCTGACCTCGTGATACACCCATCTCGGCCTCCCAAAGTGCTGGGATTACAGGTGTGAACCACCACGCCTGGCCCATTTTTTGTTTTTTTTTTTTAATTATACTTTAAGTTATGGGGTGCATGTGCAGATCATGCAGAATTGTTACATATACACATGCCGTGGTGGTTTGCTGCATCCACCCCCCTGTCACCTATATTAAGTATTTCTCCTAATGTTATCCCTTCCCAACCCCCCCCACATGTCTATTAATAGTAATTATATTAACAATAATAATTTTAATATTTTAAACTTGAATATCATATTTGAGAAACCATAGGAAGGAATTACATTTAGAGAAATTGTAGGGAGTTTAATACACACATTTATTTACCTTGCTTAGAAAAAGAATATAGATCCTAATTATCATTATACTTTGTTAACATTATAACTGATTAACTTTGTTAACAGACCACACAACTTCAAATTAACAGGAAAATAGAAAGAAACTAAACAAAAGCCAATGAAGCTAACAGAACAATAATGAGAAAAAAAGAAGCTGCTATAATGGAAATATCTAAAAAACACTGTGATCAGTGAAAAATGAAACCAAATTATAATATATTAATTACCATATGATACCAATTCTGCAAAGTTTTTAGTCTAAGCAATGCAAAATTATATAGTATTTATAAATACATGATATACACACATACAAACATGTATATTCTCACCATTGGTTTATACATACACAAAGTGTTTTGTTTGTCTTTTACGTATGTACGTCCTTTAAAGATATACATTAAATACACAGAATGTATTTTCAGTTGTCAGGTAAACCTGACTAGGGATGCTCTCAAAGGGAAGTAACATTAATTTTTTAATTTTTAAATTAACTTTTAATGTATTTGTACATTTTATTTTTTAAGCAGACAAATCAATTTGGACAAAATATTGGCCATGTTTAAAATATTTGATTTTGGGAGGTGGCAACACAAGTATTTGCTATATTACTGGTTGCATCAATAAACCAATCTGGAGAAAGAAAAATGCACACTGTTTGAACATCAACAATTTTTTTTTTTGACAGTCTTGCTCTGGTCACCCAGGCTGGAGTGCAGTGGTACAATCTCAGCTCACTGCAACCTCCACCTCCCAAGTTCAAGTGATTCTCCAGCCTCAGCCTCCCAGCTCGATGGGAATACAGGCCCGCTATCATATCCAGCTAATTTTTCTATTTTTAATAGGGACAGGGTTTCACTATATTGGCCAGACTGGTCTTGAACTCCTGGCCTCAAATGATCCACCTGCCTCAGCCTCCCAAAGTACTGGGATTACAGGTGTGAGCCACGGCACCTGATCCAAATTTTTCTAACAAGCATGTCACATTCTCATGTAAATGGTGAGCTGTAAGGAGACATTGAGTTTTCCAGAATCCAGATCCTCAGAAAATAAAATAAAGAGACATTGGGTCAAAAGTAGCAACTCTGGCAAGAAGAAAAAGGACACTGGTTATCTTGGGAGCACATCAGGCCATGGAGAAAAACCTCTTTCCATAAAGTAAAGTGAGATGAGAGAGGGTAGGGCAAGGTGAAGTAGAAAGGAGACGTATGGACTACTTTGTCAGTAAATGACATTTGACCAAAAAAGGATGAGGGAGTTTGGCAATTTGGGGAGTCTCAGTTCTACTGTAGCAATAATCTGTGCAGAGGGAGAAAATCATATTAAAATAGTGTAATTGCCCATTAGCAATTTTATTGTCCTGTAGGAGCACGCAAGTTCTCTAAACCATTAAAGTACTTCGTTACCAAGTGTCCTTTATAGTTACTCCTCAACTACACGTGTCTCACCTCATAAACCTACTAAACAGATTTTCAAGGGGAAAAAAATAGCTTGTTACATTGCTTTCTCTTAAAATTCAGTGGCTGCAGTATCATTTTTCTAAAAACTTAAATGCCCAGTGGTTCAAGAAACCTGTCTATATTCTCTAATGATTGTACAAGGTGTGAGATGAACATTTTCTAAGGGAAGAATTTTCACCTTTGAAGAGAATAAAAGGATATATTTAGCAAGAGACAAACTTGCCTATGTTGAAAGCCATTGCCCTCAATATTAAGGAACAAGAATGAGAAACTTAAGTTTTTGATAAGGTGGAGTCTAGCCTGGAAAGTAGATATAAAGAACGCTTCACTTTATTTCTAGGAAAACTATCAAAAATATATATATATAAAGTCAAAATAAGATTTCTTTCAAAAGAAAGCCACCTTTTAACATAAAATGAATAGGGTCATTTTAATAGCACCCATAAAAGCCAGCAACTGGGCTCTATTGTTTTACACATTTCTAGCCTTTGAAATTTAATCCCAAATCTAAATCTTCCCACCAGTACTGACCACCTACCTCCCAAGCTTTGATTATTGCAGTGTTTATATTCAATCAAAGTTGTGATCCATTGGAAAAGCCCAGAAACATATCAAGTCCCAGTTAATAGTGTAATTTAGATATTATCTTCAAAGATATTTAAGTGGCCTAATCATCCCAATAAAATCCAATCATCCCACTAAAAATTTTTAAAGTAATTAATATTACCATGCTACAACTCCTGAAGAATAGTATAGATTCCATGACATCATGAAATACATTAACATTTTTAAAGCAAAATTATCAGCTGTATCTAAGGGTAAGAAATATAGACAGCAGTATGGCTAAGATAATTTGTCACCATTTCTAATTAAAAGCTTAATTATCACTGACAGTCGTTGGCAGAGGGGAGTCAGTGGTCTGAAAGATAAAACACCTTTGCAAATCGCAACACTGGTTTTTATTGCCAGAAGAGGTCAGTGTTAGAAAAATCCACCTTACTAAGTGGAAAAGGATCTGAACAAAACTAGTTTCCACTGCATGGATGCTGTGGATAATGTATGAGCAAATCAATATTCAATGCTTCTTTGTCCCATAAACATGTTCAGTATTGTCTAACTATGTTCCAGAACAAGGTATGGACTTGCTCCCAACATGTGTAAATTACTGTGACTTAAACAGTAAATGTATAAAGCCTGAACTCTGAAAGCTTTTTTAATTCCAGTGTGAACAAGTAACATGCTGAACATGTAAAAACCTTAACAAGACCCACCAAAACCTGTTCTGGATGTTCAATATATCTTCTATAAGTTTCCTACATTTTTGCACCTATTAGGTGTCAAAGAGGTCAGAACACGAAAAATGTCATGGCTCCTGAATGTAATAATTGGTAAGTAGAATGCGAAAGAATTATCTATCATTCCTTTGTATTCCATATGCCATTTGGATTCTCTAGAAAACCCCTTTCAGCTGCTGTCTCAGAGATGCCTGCAGTACTCACAGGAAGAAGGCCTCCCCTCTTCTCCCATCCATCAGGGACTGAAAGCTGTCATCTGCCTGGTGAAATAAGAAATGCAAATGTAAAAGACAGCCAGAAAACAATTCCAAGGCATACTAGGGGAAAGAAACTTAATCCAGGGATGAGGTTACTAAAACATGACTAATTTTTTACACTAGGTGTAAAAATATATACTATGGAAGAGGTTAATAAAAGTGCAAACACCTTTGCAGAACCCGGACATTTTGAAATATTCAAATATAAATTCATCCTATAAATGACCAAGATTGAATCTCATGATTACAAAAGTATTTATTATACGACTTTTATGCAATGAACACGTTAAAAATAATATCCCATTTGATCATCATAATTGTGAAAGATCTATTATTACTTTACAGATAAAAATAAAGTAATAGGAAATTCTAGTGTTTTAACACTTTTTTTTTCAAATACAGAACCTCACTTTGTCACCAGGCTGGTGTGCAGTGTTGCGATCTCAGCTCACTGCAGCCTCTGCCTCCTGGATTCAAGTGATTCTCCTGCCTCAGCCTCCAGAGTGGATGGGATTTACAGGCATGCGCCACCATGTCCAGCTATTTTTTTTGGATTTTTAGTAGAGATGCATTTTCTCCATGTTGCCCAGGCTGGTCTTGGATTTCTGGCTGCAAGGCATCCACCTATCTTGCTTCAGAAAGTGCTGGGATTTACAGACGTGAGCCACCACACGGGGCCAGTTAAACACTGTTAAGTCATACTGTTAAGTATTTGAATCTAGTTCCAGAAAAGTCATAATTCATTTCTTTCCTTTTCTACTATGTACTTTTTTTTTTAGTTTTTAGAGTGGGAACTCAGGGAATATTAACTTGCCTCAAATGCAGGATTACCATCCCAACAAAAGAAATGGAGAATCAGTCCCTAACTCTTGGATTACATGTTCATGAAACTCATTAAAATTCTTGTCATTTTATAAACAATTGAGGAAAATTTTTTACTAATAATTGTATCAGTACAATTTTATTTAATAATTTATTATTGTGATTAAAATATCTTCAATACATTATTTTATGTAAGAGTAATTTCACAGTTTTAATTTATGAACAAGACAATTCTTTAATATGTCTACCAAAGAATAAGAACAAATGTAACTTCCTTGAGATATTTAATCCAAGAATACTAATATAAGTAGGTTAGCTACATAGCCATTATAATATACTAAAATTTAGAAAAGTGGCCAGGTGCGGTGGCTCACGCCTGTAATCCCAGCACTTTGGGAGGCTGAGGCGGGTGGATCACCTGAGGTCAGAAGTTCGAGACCAGCCTGGCCAACATGGCAAAACCCCATCTCTACTGAAAATACAAAAATTAGCTGGGCATGGTGGCATGTGCCTGTAATCTCATTTACTGGGGAGGCTGAGGCAGGAGAATTGCTTGAACCTAGGAGACAAAGGTGGCAGTGAGCCAAGATTGTGCCACTGCACTCCAGCATGGGCAACAGAGCAAGACTCCCTCTCAAATTTAAAAAATATTTTTAAAAACCCCATAAAATAAAATATACTAAAATTTAGAAAAGCTTTCTCAGGATTCTTACTTAATAAGACTCTTGCCAGAAAAGCTAAATCTAGGGATTTTCTGACCCAGCCCCAAAAGCATAGGCAAAATTATTGGGCTTATGTTTTCTTGTATAGTAAATGTGTTACCGACTCTTTAAGGACAGTTGCTTCTCTTCATATTTTAGCTCTATCTCTTAAGACTATACAGCATAGAGCAAGTAACTTATCCTTCTCTGCCTCAATTTCCTCCTATAAAAATAGAGATAATGCCATTATGACTTACTTATTAGAGACATTAAATGACATAATTTATTAACATTCTTAGCAGAAACCTGGATGTGCTGGCTGGTGTTTCTGTTGTTGCTGTTTTGTTATTTTGCTCTTAGTAAAAAAGTATTGAAAGTGGAGAGTGAGTTATTAATAGAACAGTATAGCATATGCTGAACATAAAATCTCCAGAGCCTTATGTGTGGGTTTGAATCCTGTCTCTTCTGCATAGACACGTAGAGGCTGGGTAAACTTGGACAAGCCACTTAACCACTGTGCCTTATTTCACTCATCTGTAGAATGGATATAATAATATAATATCATTCTCATAAGAATGTAATGAAGATTAAACAAATTCATATATGCAAATGATATGGCAAATACTATAAAATTCTAGCTATTAGTTTTATCAATGAGCTTTATAAATTGCTTAACTGCTAACATTAACATGATGTATTGAATTAAATTGAGTTAGTTGAGGTGTTCTTCAGTTTAACTGATCAGTGGCTAATACACTAGTGTCAGACATTTAAATAACAGTACTATTAAGCTTTTTTTTAACAGTGCTGTTGCACCACTGAGCTAAATAAACATGTCCAGCAGTGATGAATTATTGTAGTAAGTAGTTTATTTCCCCAGGAAGACTCTTGTCTCCTAGTAATCTATTTTTTATTTGTTTGCTCTTTTAATTGCCAGCCTATTTATATTTGACTTGTAAATCTGTGTTTTCTCACACTAAGTATCATTTTCTCCTACAAATATTTATTAACAACCTACTATATACCTAACACAGATATAACTGACATAAACACTTCTCTAAAATATCTCACAGTCTAGAAGGGAAGACTAGGAAGTAAAAGGATGCAGCTGGCATTTCTGGGCTGTGATAGAAGAAATGCCATATGAGACAGGAGAAGAGACTCCTCTAACTGGAATTCAGGGCCATCAATATCTAACATAGAAATAGAGCAACACATTTGGTAAACTATTACAGCCAGACAGATATAAAAACAAAATCCAATTCTTAACAAAAGACACATTGCTTAGAAGGCACTTTCCTAGTCATGAACATAAACAGTATAAATCTGAATAAATGAGTCCTTATTAGTCTCAGTGGTTAAAAGAATAGAATATATTAAACATCATATATCGGTTGTAACAGAGAAGTAAGTAACTATCCACTCTCTCCATAATTTATTTTAATTTAAAGCCAACATTTACATATAAGAAGGAATATCTTCATATGTCTTAAACAAATATTTCTGTTTCCTTCTCAGAAAACATACCTTCGTCCCTGTTTGGTGAGGTCACATTACACAGTAAGGTCATATTGCCCAGTGGAGAACACAGAAGCTGGAACCAGATAACTTCCTTTCCCTTCTCAGCTCCCCTGTGTTTAACTTTGGACAAGTCACATAATCACTCTCTCCCTCAGTTGCCTTATCTGTTAAGTGGGATAAAAATAGCACTTATCTCAAGGTTGGTCTTGATAATTAAATTAATAAATATATGTTAAGCAGTGTTTGGACACATAGTAAGTACTCTACAACTGGGAGTGATTGTAAACATCCTCATTAGTACTGTTAGTTTTTATCCTCTGAGTACAAAGCAACTGCTTAGGCCACAAACATCTCTTTCTCTTTAATCTCACACCACATATTGCTTAAGCAAGACCATGTCCTTTAAAATCCACCCCCATCTGTTGAATGACAGCCACCATTGTCATTTGCTTGGACAATGGCAATGGCCTCCCAACCACTTGTCTGCTTCCATGTGGGTTTCTCACAGTTGATCTTCTCACAGCAGCCAGAATGATCTTTTTAAAAACTGAGTTTCAGCTGGGCGCAATGGCTCACGCCTGTAATCCCAGCACTTTGGGAGGCTGAGGTTGGTGGATCACCTGAGGTCAGGAGTTCGAGACCCATCTGGCCAACATGGTGAAACCCCGTATCTACTAAAAATACAAAAATTAGTCAGGCGTGGTGGCACACACCTGTAATCCCAGCTATCAGGGAGGCTGAGACAGGAGAATTCCTTGAACTCTATAGGCAGAAGTTTTAGTGAGCCTAGATCATACCATCACACCCCAACCTGGGCAACAGAGTGAGACTGTCTCAAAAACAAATAAATAATTAATTAATTAAAAGTAAAAGTTCTATCTTATCACTTGCCTACTTAACCAGCAGTGGCTGCTGTCCTGCTGCAAATCACTATACTTGTCTCAGTAAAGAATTGGTGGGAGTGTAAATTAATTCAACCATTGTGGAAGACAGTGGGGTAATTTCTCAAGGATCTAGAACTAGAAATACCATTTGACCCAGCAATCCCATTACTGGATATATACCCAGAGGATTACAGATTATTCTGTTATAAAGACACATACACACATATGTTTACTGCAGCACTATTCACAATAGCAAAGACTTGGAATCAACCCAAATGCCCATCAATGATAGACTGGATAAAGAAAATGTGGCACATATACACCATGGAATACTATGCAGTCATAAAAAAGGATGAATTCATGTCCTTTGTAGGGACATGGATGAAGCTGGAAACCATCATTCTCAGCAAACTGGCACAAGAATAGAAAACCTAACACAGCATATTCTCACTCATAAGTGAGTGTTGAACAATGGGAACCCATGGAAGCAGAGCGGGGAACATCACACACCGCGGCCTGGGTGGTGGGGGGGCTAGGGGAGGAATAGCAGGGGGTGGAGGGATAGAGGAGGGATAGCATTAGGAGAAATATCTAACGTAGATAACGGGGCAATGGATGCAGCAAACCACCACCATGGCACGTGTATACCTATGTAACAAATCTGCACGATCTGCACATGTACCCCCAACTTAAAGTATAATAAATATAAAAAAAAAAGAAAAAGAAAAAGAATCAGAGATCTTCCAAACTGAGATTACTTGTTTGTTTGTTTATTTCAAAAATGAGAAACAGAGTCTTGGAGCTGGCAAGAGGCTTCCTGAGTGGCATGTCACATGTGAACCCCAGAACTGTGACTAGGCCTGAATCCAATGCTGTTTGTTTTATTCTAACAACTTAATAGAGTACACGTTCTCCTTTTCATCAGGATAAATGAAAAGCAATCTTTTGGAAATCAGAGATTAGTAGAGAGGAAATGTAATGTAAGCCTCCACGTTCCAGCTGTTTTTCCTATGAAAGGACAGCAATGAAGAGGCCAGATACGAGTTATAAATAGCTCAGGTGTTGTTACTGCAAGTTCCCTGGTGGGGCCAATTTTGTAACATCAAATCATTACAAAGGTAGCTGATAAATCAATTACCACATTAAAGGAATTTAACAGAAGGAATTTCAATGCATCATTTTAATCATTCATCTCATTGCACAGTAAATTCAACTTCCTATTTCTAATATTTTTCTTCCAATAATAGTTATCTGTAACCACAAAGAAATTAGTCTGCATCTGTAAAGATGTAAATTTTTACTTATTTTTGGTTCTCTAGATATGCTATAAATTTTTATCTAAATGTTTTCAATATTCAAGCCCGATTACATTATCAATTACAGTATATTCTGAAAGATTTAATTATAAAATCAGATTCTATGTGTAAATTTTCTGTTCTAAATATCATTCACATTAATCAAGTCAGCTATTCTTCAAATTCTTTAATGTGGAGTTTACCAAGATGAGTAAGATGTGTTCTCCATCCTGTAAAGTTTAAACACAAAAATATATGAGTACAGAGTTAACTAAGGAGAGCATGATTAATTTTTCCAGAAAAGGAGAGACAGTCTTCAAAGAGGAAAATAAGGCATTGAAACAATTGCTGAAACATCTTGCATTGACTTTCTAGTCATATCTGCAATGCTATTTTAGTACCCGTGATGAAGAGAGAATATTAATACATGCTACTGAACAGATTTCATGCTTTTTCTGTTGCTGTTGTCAGGAGTATAAAAGTATTGTTACAGTAAGTTATGTAATTGTAACCATTTCCTTTGCACCAAAAGGACACTGTCATTTGGGCCTGGATCAGTGATAACCACTAAATGACATATATGGCTATTTGGGATATGATACTTTTTCTCAAAGCAAGCCAGATGGGCTCCTGTGAGAACTGGAAAGTTCATGCCAATAACTTCCTTTCACCCTTCAGGCTTAGGTTAATTTTGGAAAATGTTCAACCCAGGGATTCTAGAGCTCGTTAAGAGGCAAGGCCAACATGTGAGTTGAAAATCACTGTGTTAAGAACTGAACAAGCATCAGCAAGAAAATAGCATCAATAAGAAATGAAAATTAATCCATTTTTCAATACATTTGAAATCGCTATGTATAATTACCTTAAAGTGGAGATTAATAATGTATTATCCTAGTGGAAGTAGAGGAAATCTATGATGAATCATATCTTTTACTGTGGATTCCAGAATCTTTCTGAAAAGAATCATGAGTATCCACTATATGCTTGCTTTCGTGCACAAATCAATTAATATGTTTTTGTGGAAATTATGGGCGTAATTAATAAATCAATAATAAATTTATTTATTTATTCTTCAAATATTACTGTATATCTATTATACCCTAGGCATTATTCTAGATCTTGAGGAAGTAACAGTGAACAAAATGCACACAAATCCTTTTCCTCATGAAGTTAGCATTCTAGTGGGGAAGACAGAGGATGAACAAAACTTTCAGTAAAGTATGTAGAATATGCAACAGTAGGAAGGGCTGAAAAATAAAATCAAATAGGGTAGCACTAGGAGTAATTGGCAGAAGGATATAATTTCAGACAAAGGATACAGGGCAATTTTCAGTGATGAGCCATCACTTTACTAAGATCTGAAAGAAGTAAAGGAATGGCAGGACGCAGTTGCTCATACCTGTAATCCCAGGGCTTTGAGAGGCCAAGGTGGCAGGACTGCTTGAGGCCAGGAGTTCAAGACCAGCCTGGTAACCATGGCTAGATCCCATCTCTACAATACATTTTGTTAATTATCTGGGCATGGTAGCACGCGCCTGTCCTCTCAGCTTGGGAGGCAGAGTGAGAGAATTGCTTGAGCTTAGGAGGTTGAGGCTGCAGTGAGCCATTATCATACCACTGCCCTCTAACCTGGGCAACAGAGCAAAACCTTTTACCAAAAAATAGAAAAGAGGCCGGGTGCGGTGGCGCCTGCCTGTAATCCCAGCACTTTGGGAGACTGAGTTGGGCGGATCATCTGAGGTCAGGAGTTTGAGACCAGCCTGCTCAACATGGCAAAACTCCGTCTCTGCTAAAAATACAAAAATGAGCTGGGCATGGTGGTGAATGCCTGTAGTCCCAGCTACTCTGGAGGCTAAGGCAGAAGAATCTCTTGAATCTGGGAGGTGGAGGTTGTAGTGAGCCAAGATGGTGCCACTACACTCCAGCCTGGGTGACAGAGGGAGACTCTGTCAGAAAGAAGGAAAGAAGGAGAGAAGGAGAGAGAGGAGAGAGGGAGGGAGAGAAAGAAGGGGGAAAGAAGAAAGAGAAAGAAAGAAAGAGAGAGAAAGAAAGAAAAAAAGAAAGAAAGAGAAAGGAAGGAAGGAAGAAAGAAAGAAAGAGAGAAAGAAAGAGAGAGAGAGAAAAAGAGAAGGGCAGCAGCAGAGAAGGGAGGGGAGGGGAGGGAAGAGAAGGAAGGAAGGGAAGAAAGAAAAAGGAAGGAAGAAGGAGAGAGAGCTATGTGGAAATTCTCCAAGGAAGAGAGTTCCTGGCAAAGTACAGTTGAGCCAAGGCCTGGAGTCAGGAACCTCCACCTGCCTCCTCACAGTGTCACAGGTGGCTGATAACCAGTAATTTAATGTGGCTGCAGCAGACTGAACACAGGGGATATTGTACTAGAGCAGTTTAAAAAAAAAGAAGAAGAAGGAAAGAAAGAAAACCAAAAACACATCAAATGTCATAGGTTAGTGCACAAACCTTCACTTTTTCTCTGAGTAAGATGGAAATCCCTAGAGCATTTTGAACAGTGGCACGATCTGACTTTCCCTTAAAAGACTTATGCTGGCTGCTATTTGAAGTCTCAAGCTGCAAAGCAGGAAGACCAGTCCCTACACTACGTCAATAATTAGGTATCTAAACTGTAGGCATTTCTAAATCACCTCTACCCACAGATCTCATCTAATATTATGGAAAATCGCATTAAAAACTCTCTAACCTAACCTCTTCTCAGCAACTGGCTGAATTGACAGATACTCACTATTCCCTTGGAAAAATCTACAGTTTGAGAGAATGTAGCTATTTAGATTTACACATTTTTAAAAATATTATTCTTTCTAAATTGTCCAAATAAAAAGCATATGAACTTGTTCCTCATAAATTTCTGTAAATGTTTTAGTTCAGAATTGTGATTATTCATGTTATACATTTTTAAAGTATGTGGACGTTGAGAATTTTTAGAATATTGAATGTGGTATTTTGATGGCTAATATACGATGGTTTGTATTTTTATTTATGTGTTTTATTGTATCATGATCCTTACGAAACATTATGGTTTTCCACCGATATCTTCCTAATTTAATATATTTTTTCTTAATCACCTTGATAGACTTTAAGAGAACTTCTGACAATATGGTAAAACTCAGAACATTGTAATACAGAAATTAAGAGCACCGGATTGGAGTCCAACCTAGGCTTGCACTCCTGAACCAGAAATTCCTAGCTGAGCATTTTAAAGCAACCATGTAACCCCTCTAAACTTCAGAAAAATATTTTTGTGTGTTTTCTCTATGGACTAAGTGATATAAAGAAAAGGCTGGGCATGGTGGCTTACGCCTGTAATCCCAGCACTTTGGGAGGTCGAGGCAGGAGTATCACAAGGTCAGGATATTGAGACCATCCTGGCCAACACGATGAAACTCTGACTCTACTACAATTACAAAATTAGCCAGACCTGGTGGCGGGCGCCTGTAATCCCAGCTATCCAGGAGGCTGAGACTGGAGAATTGCTGGAACCCAGGAGGCGGAGGTTGCAGTGAGCCGAGATGGCACCCCTGCACTCCGGTCTGGCGACAGAGTGAGATTCCATCTTAAAAAAAAAAGGAAAAGAAAAAATTAAATAAAAGAGGGCCTAGGCAGAATAAACACTGAACAAATGATAGTTATTGTTGTTATTGGTGTTACCATTTATTTGGCATGGTTTTAAGGACACTGAAAATGCATGAGAAATATTACCAAGAAAGAAAGGCAGATTTAATATGAAAAGAATGATTGCATATACTCTTAAATTGACACATACTTTTGTGCCTGAACAAGCAATATTCTCAGAGAACAGAAGACAAGATCTGCATTAGAAATGTCACGGTTTTCAATGTATATACACTTGAATCCTCCAAAGCCTCTTAATATCAAGCAATATCTGAAACATACACTTTACTCATCCCTCCCAATCTTCCTTTCAGCATCTCTTGCCTTCTGCACATTTATCATCTTTAGGTAATAATCCCCTCAGCGTCTGTGCACACCCCAAAAAGTAAGCCAGTTCCTTTGAAAATATTTGTTAGGGGAAAATAAACTCCTTTTCATAGCTCTGTTAAAAATGAAATCATATATGCCTACATTCCTTAATAAATCCTTTTACATAACTAAATTTGTCCACATACAATAAGTCATTTTTTTCATCCACAAATATCACCATTGTAGCATTCAAAATCTTAGGTAAATAAAGTCCTATATGATATTTAAGTGACATTCATGGGCTTTTAATATCTGTTTTCAGCCTCTTTCTTAAATAATTCTATTTTTCCAGTTATGGGAGAGTCATGATTTCCATACATAACCCTCCTAAATGTCTGAGGCGTTGCAAATGTAATTTCTCCTTCTTCAGAAACAAACCACACTTTTGTACTTTCCTCCCTTCGAAATTCCCCATGATATGCTTCTTCCTTGACGGCCTCCAATATGACATGCTTACTCTCCAGTAACCACTACAGTACCTACTTCTTTTCTCTCTATACCTTACATGATCTTTCATTTCATCAACTCATACCTAAAATAAAACAGCTGAACTATTGAGGGAATGTGTTCGCTTTCCAGGGTCCACAAGGAGGCGTAGTTTCAAAGGCAAGAACTTCCCAACGCCATGCCCCCCTCGCATCTCTCTCCATCCAGGAGATTTAACAGTTTATGTTTGAATTTGCGGGAAGAAACTAAGAGTCAGTCACTCCAGCAGTTCTAAGGAACTCCTTTCATGGGGCTGGGGCCTCAGGGAATGTGGGGGTTCCTTCCAAGTTAAAAGTCCCCTTCTTCCACAGCCCTTCAGACTCCATGTTTGGATCCTCTTCTACCAACACTCTCGTGCTTGTGGAAGCTGTTTCTCTCTATGCTGGATTTTCACTCTGAAGTCCCCTTCCACACTCTCTCGTGGAAGCCTGTCTTCCCCTCCTAAACCCCGATATAACATTACCGCTCCTGGATTCCCTCCTTCTGGATCCTCTCACTCGTGTGAGAGGAGCTTTCCTTCTCTGGTTTTGCCCCTCTGGAAACCCTTCTCACTCAGTGTGAGAGCGGCTTTTCTTCCTCTCATTCAGTGTGAGAGTTAGCTGTTTCTCTCTCCTCCTTTTTCTCTCTCTGCCTAAATAAATGACGACTCCGGCATTTACTCTGCTGTGGTCCCCTCCCTCATTCTTGAGAGGGCGGGAGACCAAGAACCTGGAGAAAGATCCTCTCAGGGGAGCTGAGGGCACCCTGAACCCCAATATTACACTATCTCACACTTAAGAAAAAAGATATGATATGGCTGCATCCCCACCCAAATCTCATCTTGAATTTTAACTCCCACAATTTCCATGTGTATTGCGAGGAACCTGGTGGGAGGTAGGAGGTAATTGAATCATAGAGTGGGTCTTTTCTGTGCTGTTCTCATTACAGAAAATATATCTCACAAGATCTGATGGTTTTAAAAACAGGAGTTTCCCGGCAGAAGCTCTTTTTTCTTGTCTGCTGCCATGTGAGACATGCCTTTCTACATCCGCCAGGATTGTGATGTCATCCCAGTCTTGTGGAACTGTAAGTCCAATAAACCACTTTCTTTTGAAAATTGCGCCGCCTGGTATGTCTTTGGCAGCAATGTGAAAATGAACTAATACAAAAACCTAACCATTATTCAATAAACAAATACCTGCTACCGCCAAACTCTGAGTCGTGCTCAGTTGAGTTACTCACTTATGCTAATGAGTCAAATGTCATTCAACAACTGCAGTTCAAAGCATCTGCCTTTGTAACTTGCAAGTAAAAGGTAATTCTTAAAATTACTGTTTGTATTCTCTTCCTGAGCCTCTAATATATATGGTATGTTTCTATTAGCAATTATATGGGACTGTTTTTACTCCTAACTTTTAAGCTCTTTAAGTAAACTTTTTATATACTACATTGTTTGTCCATTCAAAACGAACATTTCAAATATGACAGCAATCTCAGCTTTAACTGCTTTAGAGGATTAATGTTTAAGTCCCATCTTAGCTACCAGTATTATTCTATTTATTCTAGCCTGGATAATCGTCATCTCCACACATCGTCCTGGTATCATTATATTTATGAGGTTACCTGAACTTCCCCAGAGTACCTTTCATATATCTTATATAATCTACATTTTATTCAGTCTACCCCATACCTGCCTCCAAGTTGAGTGAATATTCATACAGCTGTTTTAATACAATGTAAAAATTAGGAAACAGTGCTCCATTACTAAATTATAGAGTTATGAATAAATTACATATAATTGAATAAAAATATAGTTGCTTTGACTTTTACTATTTCTTATTATTGACAAAATAAAATGTAACTACAGGAACAAATATATTGTCTCTTTTACAGCTTTATCATTTTTCTATATGCTTTTCTAGTAATTCACCTACATTTTTTCTTCAGTTTCTCTTTTGTTTAATCCTTACTGTTGTTTAATCTTATTTTTAATTTTACTCAGTAATCACCTATTTGGACTTTCATCCAGACTTTTAAAAATCTACATATTTGGCTTTTTCTACTTATCCTTTATATTCCTTACAAATTATACTTTCAAATTCATTTAAAATTTTATAGTAATAAGGTTAGGCATGGTGGCTCACATCTATAATCTCAGCACATTGGGAGGTGAATACGGGTGGATCACTTGAGGCCAGAATTCAAGACCAGCCTGTCCAACACAACAAAACCCTGTGTCTAATAAAAATACAAAAATTAGCCAGGTGTAGTGGTGTGTGTCTGTAATCCCAGCTACTTGAGAGGCTGAGGCACAAGAATCCCTTGAACTCCAACAGCAGAGGCTGCAGTGAAGACCTTGTCACAAAAATAAACAAATAAATTTTACAGCAATAAAAACTATGCTATAAACATTATGGAATATGTCAGACACATAGATGCATGTAGTTGATCTACCAAAAAATTGTAACTATCTAAAATATATTGTTACCATTAGTTCAGTCTGAAAAATGAAACATTTTGAAACAGAAGTAGACATCTTCATGATATGAATGTAAAAAATGTTATTTTCTACTTACTTGGACTCTACCATTATTGAATCCTGATTTTTTAGAAAGCAGAGATGTAAACTTTTTCAGATTTAAAATTAGAAGCTAAAACTAAAGTGCAAAACTGCTTTGAAGAAACTTCTATAATATATATGCTGCAGAGAAGCCCTTACACTCAATTTGAAACGATATGGTGGTGATATTGTGAAATGAATTGTTAAAAGGTAATGTTATTTGTTTATTTATAGAGTCCTAACAATAATCCATTTAGCTCAGATATTATATGACTTCCATCATTGCTGGTTCCTTTTGTCAAGTCAGAAATCAAAGTAAGACAATACTCTACTCTTCAAATTAATAATTTGCATGTACATTTCTTCTTAAATAATTACATATATTAAAAAAATTTGTAAATGCTAATATCTCAATTGAATCATAGACTTTGTTAACCTGATTAAGATAA
Source organism: Cheracebus regulus (assembly GCA_963574635.1). Taxonomy (NCBI): domain Eukaryota; kingdom Metazoa; phylum Chordata; class Mammalia; order Primates; family Pitheciidae; genus Cheracebus; species Cheracebus regulus. The sequence goes on along the minus strand of CAUYQU010083904.1, from coordinate 14,666 downwards.
ACAATTACCAACTGTTTTAAAGTTACTTTGCATATTACTTGATATGCTAATTAAAATTTTATTATTAAATAAAAATCATCAAAGGGCTCTACCTGTCAACATTTTTAAGAGTTAAGAAATGCTATATATGTAATTGTTGTCTTCTAATTAATTCAAATTATTTTTCTACAGATATTTCTCTAATATCAAAATATTTTCCATGTAAAATTCTACTTATGGGACTTTCTAAGATAGTTTTTTAAATATAAAATATCAAGATGATTTATTTGTAAAGTGAGCAGAAAAGCATATTAAATTTGTTAGCTCACTTTTTTTCCCCACAGGGATATAACTTTACCTGTTTAGCTATTTTAACAAAACAAAACAAAATGCATGTAACCACAGAGATATTAATTTTAAATTACAAATAATTATAGAAAAACCACTATTTTATTTAGGTGTTATTCCTATTTCAGGCTTGCGGGTTGCAATAAACACAATCCCATGCAAATCAGTCCAGAGCAAAATGAGACATGACAACCTGTAGCAAATGATTCTGATGCCTCCCCCGTCATCCTCTGGGTTCACTAGGTTTTGGCACAGCTGTCACAGTCTGTTGCAGGCACGTTGTCAGCTTCCCGCCTTGGGTCACATCGTGTCTCTACTACCTTGAAACTTTCTCCACAGTCAGGAGAAACCACCTAGCCAACATAGGCAAAACCCACACATACAGAGAATCAGTGACCCCGGGGATAACACTCAAGCCGTGAGAAACCGGGCTTGGTGGATGATTACCCTAGCTTCCTAGTCTTCGGTGAAAAATCTCTGAAGTATGCATTATATGGTTCCTTATCAGGTCCCCAGAGGCAGTAAATGCTATTTGTCCAGTGTGATAACCAGCTAATAATGATCTTTTTTTCCCCTACACTTCATCACTCTCCCTGTTCCTTCACTTTCTCTTTGTAGAATCATCTTCAAATACGCTTATCCATGTCTAAGGCCATGCACATTTCAGGAATCAGTGAAATCTAAGAATGCAGGATACAGAACTACCTTTCAAAAAATTCAGCAGGTTCTCATGGGATTGGAGGATATCACAAATGCCTTAAATGCTCAACGTGTTCTCGTATATCTCCTTTTCCTGAGTGCCTCCTTCCCTCTGTAGTTTAATCCTCTCTCTCTCTCTCTGAGTAATCTCTTTATTTGCTTAACTTCTGTAAATCCATATAATCAAAGTCTCTCCTTCTAGCCCAGGTGCTTATACATGTTTTCTCAAACAAAGACAATTTTCCCCCAAGAGGAATTTTGTTTCCAATTGCGATGATTTTCTTTTTTCTTTTTGAAGGAATGAAGGATTTTATTGAAAATGAAAGTATACTCCACAGTGTGGGAGCAGACCTGAGCATAAGGGCTCAAAGGCCCTGTCACAGAGTTTTTGTGAGTTTAAATATCCTCTACCTGAGGAATGCCCTATGTAAATGAAGAGGATGAAGTAAAGTTACAAAGTCATTTACATTATATGCCCTTTGGAGAGGCTATTTCCTTTATAGCTGCAGTGTGTGAATTGGCCTTATGTTCCCTGCCTCCAGACCCTGTTTTCTTGCCTCATTCCTATAGAGTTCATTGTATAATGAGATGATTTTCTTTTTAACATTTTCATTACATACACAGAATTCTTAAGGCAAAACTTGTTTTCATCTTTCAGGTACTTCTTTATTTTCTTTCTTTTCCTCTGAAAATTCTAGGAAGTAAATATCATATATTTTCACTTCTTAACTGTGATTTGATTGTAATGACAGTGAGAAGAGTTATTATGTACTGTGGATTAAAGAAAATGAACTAGAATGTAGCCATGCAGAATAGGAATTGAGAGTTTTCAACTGGAATGACATCTTTAATTAACTGGAAGCATTGGCCTAACATATTTTGTTGAGTAGTTGTTAAGTTTGGGTTAATGGAAAATGTGTCAAGATTAATTAAGGTATCTACCAGAGTCACAGAAATAAAAATCCCCATAAGCTAGGCATTTTGCTCTTCTTGATTAGATCGGAGTAGTGTGGGATATGAAATTTAAATATATGTTTGAATTTTATCTCTGTTACTCATTATGTAATTAAGGTAAATTGTTGAGCTTCAGTATACCTTGGTATCTTCATTCATAAAATCAAAACAGTAACATTTACTTCAGAAGAAATATTAAATCATGTAATATATGTGAAAGGACCTGGTGAAGTTGTTACTATATAAGCTAACCCACTTAAAGTTAATTGAACCCAACACATTTACTTCTGCATTATAGGCAGATAACCTGGCAAATATTGTGATAATGGTAATAATAAACACAGTAGAGTTAGTTTTAACAACTCAAGGCTCCACAGTCAAGCATACATTTGTCATCTGCGATGGACATAGAATTGCACTAAGTAATATAAAAGAAAAAACAGAAAGACAAAGAGCTGCATTATTTGATATACAATTTAATTCCACAGGGAAACATTTTCTACTTTCAAATGTTTGCATTCTGGTTCAAATATCTTTCTTCAAACAACTGACATTTTGGGAAAGCTCTTGAATTATTTCGGTTCAGCTCTTCTCACGCTTCCAGTCCAGGCCCAATGATATAGAAATTACTTCTATTTTGAATGTCCATGTCACAAACACTTTTCAAGAAACAAGATATATATATCTATTATATGTAGTTATTTTTTAGGAAAAGATATTGCTTGTCATGTTGCAACACAGTAACCTGAGTTTTTTTTTCTAAAATGTTATACAGGCTTAATTTTCTATTTTTGTACTGTTTAACAAAATATTGCCAGTAGTTCTTTTTCTTTGCCTAAATGCTGCATATTGTTATGGATAGCATTATTTGTATATGAATCAATAAGATATTAACACATTTTTACCTTGGATAATCTTACATAATTTGATTTTTGAAATGTTAGCTGGGAGCCATTAATTTTTTTAAAAAATTATTTTAAATTGTATACCTATCCATCATAGCCTCATCCTCTAAAGATCCAACAAAAAAGGGCTTCTGGGCATTTAAAAGACAAGAACGCTGACATGGAGCTTAAAAATTCAGCTGTCAGCCCTATACCACGTTCACAGAATTATTTAGTGTGTCATCTCCATCTCACCTCTGGCTCTGTGACCCGCTATCCAATGTCTATTTCATGACCCCTAAATGAGTCTTCATACTTTTAGTTTAGTACACAAAACTCTCTAATTATCAAGGCTTCTGTGGGTTCCAAACCATAATTAGAGGCCTAGACTTTCCTATTTGAGTGTCCAAATTACTTCATCCTGCTCAAGCAGCTGCAGCTGCTCTTTCTGGAATAGAGAGGCCAACGAGCTTCCTTTTTCTTTTTGTTTTCTGTTTTTTGTTTTTTGTTTTTTGAGATGGAGTCTCCCTCTGTTACCAGGCTGGAGTGCAGTGGTGCAATCTTAACTCACTGCAACCTCCACCTCCCAGGTTCAAGTGATTCTCCTGCCTCAGCCTCCCGTATAGCTGGGACTACAGTCCCATGCCACCATGCCAGACTGATTTTTGTATTTTTAGTAGAGACGGGGGCGGGGGGGGGGCGGGGGGTGTTCACCATGTTGGCAGTCTGGTCTCAATCTCTAGACCTTGTGATTTGCCTGGCTCAACCTCCCAAAGTGCTGGGATTATAGGCATGAGCCACCATGCCCAGCCCCACTGAGCTGTCTAATCTCAGCTCTTTGCTGTCACTCTCTCTTCTTAGGAGTTAGTTCTGATTCTGTACCCCATCCCACACGGGCTACAATGATAGCCCTTAAAACTTGTGGCTTGTACAACTTGGATTTTTTTTAAAAAGAGGTATTTGTTTGATTGTGAACTTAAAGCTTGACTGTTAACAGTGTCTCATGCCCTTGATTTTCTTGAGATCTTAGCATATCTAGAGATTATTTTAAGCTTCATTATGCCGGCACAGTGAGGTTTCAACAGAGCTCTTTTATTGCCTCTTCCTTATAGGCCACTACTCTGAAAAAATACTGTTGCCTTTATTTCTAAATTATTATACCTACTGTCCCAGTTTAAATTTAAAGTCTGTCCCAAAAACATAGAATCAGTTGAATACCACCTACATATCAGTGGGAGGTTATAACAAAGCACTGTGATACGGACAAGCATTTATGAACTAAGGATAACAAAATTAGTCTAATGTGCCTCGGCTTGGTTCACAGGCTCAAGGCCAGTGACAGATGTGACGTGGGTGGACGGCTAGTGAAGCAAGTCTGGGCGACATCCAAGCTTCCCACTCACTCTAGGGATGCAGCAGAATGTTACTGACAGAATCATGGCTGTTATTACATCAGAGGTGTGGAAAAACATGAAAAGATAAGACAGAAAAGCATCAATAAAGTCAGAAGGATTCTTAAGATTTTCATTCAAGACTTAAACAGTGAACCTGAGCCAGGGGGAATATTTTCTTTTTTGTGAGTGAAGTATGTATCTCTTGCAAAAATAATTTAAAAAACTAAGAATACTGTCATTATAAACGTTGGCTTCTTCACCAGAACTGCAGGTCCAATTTTCCCTCTCTATAACCAGTTTGGAACCTGAATTCTGTCCCTGGGGACTGGAATGCAGTAGGGGTTCCTTTCATCCTCCAGCAGGAGGTCAAGTCTTGGCCCAATCCCAATTACGTGGATCAGGGTAAAAGCCATTCCTGGCTGTAGTACCAGTGATTGCCTTTCAAAGTCAAGGGGAAACAGGTTAAGCAGGGTTTGTAAACTTAAATGTCTGGGGAACCCAAGGTGGCTAGTCAAATCGAAGAAGCAATTTCTACTTTATAGTTTAGCTATAAAGAAAAAGCACAAATGTAAGAAAAATAAAAACTTGCATTGTGCCTGTTTTTAAGAAACAATATAGAGTAATGGCAACTCTGACACAATTTAAAAATTCACTACATTCACCTGAATGAGCAGTCCCAAATTTTGCCATCTAAAAATATCAGCCCTGTGCACTAGAGGTTTTTTCCTACAAAAGTCAATAATTTGATTTTTTATGTGGATTCTTCTTATTAAGAGTTGACAAGTAGTGCAATTTTGTGAATCAGTGTTAGAGTCAAAGGGGATGTTAAATCTCAACAGCAGCCTGACAGCTGATAATTCTTGGAATAATGACGGTTGTGTTCCTAGGTCATCAGCTTAGGATTCTATTCATTCCTAGTTTACTATGTGTTTCATCTTGGGTTCCTTTAACTTCTGAGTGCTTCTTTTTGATGTCTGGTGTAATAAAACATGACTTAAGTTGCCGCCAATTTAGTGTGGACCACCAGCCTTTAGATGAATAGGCAGGAGTGGAGGAAAAGAGGCATCATCTGAGTCTAATTCAGCTCGTCAGAGAAACATATTAGCATTTGAGCCCAAATCACTACAGTTGTGACACTGTAATTAACCCTCAGAATGCCTCTTGAGCATTTATTTCATCCTTTAAAGCAGAAGTAGACAGTTTCTAAATGACTAAATGATTCCTTCCTACCCATCAGTCCTTTTTTAGCCTTTATCTTGCACCTATGAAACATAAACATCTAAATCCTATAAAAATCAGCCAGGCGTGGTGACTCACAGCTGTAATCTCAGCACTTTGGGAGGTTGAAGTGGAAGGATCACCTGAGGTCAGGAGTTCGAGACCAGCCTGGTCAACATGGTAAAACCCTGTTTCTACTAAAAATACAAAAATTATCCGGGCATGGTGGTGCATGCCTGTAGTCCCAGCTACTTGGGAGGCTGAGGCAGGAGAATCCCTCGAACCTGGAAGCAGAGGTTGCAGTGAGCCAAGATCACACCACTGCACTCCAGCCTGGATAACAGAATAAGACTCTATTTTCAAAAAAAAAAAAATCCTATAAAATCAATATCAAATTATTACAAAATATTGCTGTTATTCTGAGTTAATAATAATGTCTACATAGAACAAATGTATGTTATTAATATCTATATATACCAGATTTCTGATAGGAATTATGATTTACAGCACACAATCATATCAAAATGCCATGCCATTGCTAGTCTCATAAATTCATGATCAACCACAAGCCCTGTAAACTGTCTGTTGAGACACACTTCTGCATGGATCTCTTGCATTTCTGCATGTCTTCTTGGTGACTGTCCTTTGTGGTAGATAATCTTTTCATGGATATTTGTCTAGTGAATAACCTTGGAAGATAGAGATAGTATCTCCTTCTGGAACAAATACGAAGTGTACTTACTGCCCATTATAAAAGATTTCTGTTCCCTAAATTTAGTAATGTAACACACTAGGCACCTAGACATCTATTGGACTCATACAAGTTGGCCTATGAGACTTGAAACAAAACAAAACAAAAATCCTGGCACAAATATGCTGATGCTCATGCTGCTGGCTGAGCCATAAGAAATAAAATCCTTGGGCTTGATCCAGAAGTCTCTCTGTCTTTGCCAGCAGCCACAAAACCATTGTGTTCTACCTTCTTAGCTCTCAAGCAGTAATAGCTCAGGAACTTCATAGTTCTTGACAGTGTCATGCTTATAGCAAAATGCTGGCCAGTTACATGCAACTTGCCCTAGATGTGCTTGTATATTTTTCTGCCTTGCTTAAACCACCCTATCAGTTTTGATCTCAGACATTTTTCATTCTCTCAGTTATTGTGGTTTGTTAAGTTTGCTTTTTCCAGTGTTTGACATAGGATTCTGCTCTTGCTTTGCAAGCAAGACTTTGGTACCCCTTACCCCTTTGCCTCAACAAAATTTCCTTTCATTTTTTGCAGAAAATACAAAACAAGAATTTTTTTACAGAAAATCTAACATATGTTCTTCCAAAACTTTCTCTGAATTCCTATGGCTTTTGTGTCCTCAAATCCTTCTCTGGCTCTCAATTCCTCACTCTGCTGGTGTCTTTCCTTCTGTTTTGAATCTTGAAGTTGTTTCTTTATCTCTGCCCTGGCATTAGCCCAAACACAGCACTGAGCCCCTTACCTTGATTTTCACTAAGGGAAAAAAGTTCCATATAAGAACAATGCACATGTATGAGATTTACTGAAGACTTAGAGAAAGTTTATAACACAGCAAGACTTGGAGGTTAGGAGATTGTTTTGTTCTTCCTGTTACAGAGTGAATATTTAATGTATGCCAGTGGGGTGCCTGTCTTCAATTTGTGTCTCACTTAGGTCCACTCTCCACCTTTCTCTGGTGTGCTCTGAGCCCCAGGACACTATGAGCTGTGTCGCTGAGGCTCTAGTCCACTTGCTTCCTGGTTGCACTCAGCCACTAGGAGGCACCAGCCAGAGATTAGAGCATAGTAGAAAGAAGGAAGGTTATTTTCCAGCTCCCCGTCCACCCTGTTTAAGATCTAGCAGGAGCTACAGTCTCTACCAAAGCCCCGAATACTGCAGGTGGCCCTCTTACATAGTCTCCTGCCCTTTAAGGCCTAGGTGCTAACAGCTTCCTGCTGCTGCTAGACTCCTGGCTCTTCACAGCCCTCATTGATTGTCCAGTTCACACCTCTGAAAATAGTTCCTTCACTGAACAGCTTGGGTTAACTTTTCAGTGTGTCATCTGTTTCTTTCTAGTAACCTGCTTAATACACCCAAACACTAAAAATATATCATTTCTCGTCGTGGTTTTCCAGTGAGGAAGCTGAAGTGTAGAGAAATTAAGTGATTGGCCCAAGATCACTCAATCTCTAAGGAGAAGATCCAGGATACTCCCAAAAGTGAGTTGTTTCCAACTCACACGATGAGTCTGTGTTTTCATGTCATGTCAGATTTCCCCTTAAACAGGGTTTAAAATTCAGTTGACCAGTTTCACTAATGGATTTGCCATGGATTCACACTTTAAAATATTTTTCAAACATGGTTCTATTGCTTATGGAAACCTCTTGATATTTAAAAGCTAAATAACAATGAAAGTTTTATATGAAGTATCTATGTAATTTGTTCTAAAAATAAGTAAATAGGTAAATAAAGATCATGCTTTTGTAGTCGATATGTTATTCAATTATTGGTTTAGGTTTTCCAGGACAGGATTTATTTCTCAGTCTGGGTGAAGTAGACTCCTTTAAAGGCAGGATACAGTAAAACATTATCACTTAATTAACAAGTATTAAAAACAAAAAGCTGTTACTCATAATTATATCTACCACTTTGCCAAGAAAAACATGAAGAAAAGTGTTGAAATTTAAAGTAACAAATGCTAGCGTGTCAATAAAAGACATTCTCAAGAACAATTTTAAATTTGCTTTTATTAGAACCTGTCAAGGAATTCTTGAACAATCCAGAAACAAACCATCAGAGTGAGTTTCAGAAGCATGAAATCTTGACCTCATTAGTAGTTTGGGAACACAGACTAGATCATTCTTCTCTGTACAGTTATTGAGCAGAATAAATATCCCTGCTGACAGGCTTGCAAGATGCCACAGATATCTTATTAAAAAGTGCAAAATTATAATTATTTCCGAGTTTCTCAATAATATTCCGTGTATTCCTCCATGTACTAATATCCTTGCTTTTCTCTAATTCTGTTGATTACTTAAAATGATTTTTTTAGAATTTAGTTAACCAAGTGTTCATTATATAATATATTGCATTTTGTCCCCTTTTTTTGCTCCTTTGCATATACAGCATGAAAATCATGTTTTCTAATATACTTGGCAGAAAAGACAACCCCATCTATGTTTGTAGAACAAGTTACATACATACATATGCATTTCAATACATAAAATTCCTATGAAATATTTACCTGGCTAAAATGATTTGAATGGCAGCTGTGGATTAGTCAGTTCTCTATAGATAAGAGGGACTTAGACATCTAGGAAAAAATATAAATTTAAGGCTTAATAACAAGTTATTCTGAATTTTCTACCAGATCTAGTGAAAGTTTTGTGAAGCAAAATGTTCAAGAATAACAGTGATGAAAGCATTTTCAGCAATGAGAGTTGAAGGCACGGTAAAGGGAACAGGAAAAGGTCACTCCAAGTACCATTCAAGCATTATAAAGCATCTGTGCTGGGAGCAGTAAAACCTAAAACAGAGGAATGGCCTAACTTGGTAAGCACAATCTCAGAGACGGCAGTGGGTCATACCCAGTTCTGTTTTGTAGCTCAGCGTATCCTGCCTGGCACACGTTATCCTGATTTCAAGGAGCTATACTTCACAGTGAGACTGAGCCAGATTGAGAGGCTATCAGGTCAATGTGACAGAAAGCAAAAAGCACTCATTTTAAAAGGATGAGTGAGCTTCCTCGTTTCTAGCTTTTAATGCTCATAACAGCAGTAAAGGTTGAGCTGCTCCTTCCAAACAAGTACCTGTAGACTGTACCTCCAAATCACCTTCCTAAGCAATAATCATCATCACTGCTCTCTTATTATAGCACAATATGATCTGACAAAGATTCTGTGCTTGACTACACTTTTTCCTAGCCCATCTGTGGACTTCCTTGTAAAATCCAATTTTAGCGAGAACCCAGCTAAGTCTGTATTGCAAGAACCTGTCTCCTCTTTGATGTCTAATTATCCTCAATATTGAAATGGGTTACTCATCCTCCTCCATTCCCTAAGTGATGTCTGGTTCCCCCAAACCTGCCTTCAGTAAGAATCCAGTTAGGTGGATTTAGCCAGAAATCCCCTCACCCCTTATGTTTTCTCTTAGTAATTTTCCATCTACTGATCCTGTCCCTATTTTTTAGTTATAAATTCCCACTGCTCAAGCTACAATATTTACAGTTGAGTCCAGTGTCCCCTACTGCAAAATCTCATTGCAATGGTCTGTATACCTATCACCTATGGCTATGTCCCAAATAGAGTCTGTTTTACTGTGCTTTAAAAAGTACCATTAAATGATTTTTGACAGTTCCTTTCCCTTTCCTTCAACTGCAAGGAGGTTACGATGGTTGCTGTGTTATTTGTGTGCCTTTGTGTAAGAAAATTCAGAGAATGTGTGACTATAAGAATGCCTGACTGTAAGTGCATATGTATATAGAGGTTTATGTCTGTGAGACCTACAGATACATACATATCTCCATATATATAAAATATGTGTACACACATATGAATAGGAAAACCTTTAGAAAAATAGGAAGTGCATGAATACATTTTAATAGGTTTTCAGAACTAAAATAGAGTATACTTTAGCTCTCATTTATACACAAGTACATTTTAATTAAGTTGCATAGTGTTTCCAAATATAATTCTTCATTTTTATTTTCTTGTTAATGTCAAATTATTTTTCTACCTCCTGGCTTTCACTTCACTTCTTTCTAGTTACAAAATACCCCCTGCAGTTCTGCGTTTTTCTCAGGAAATTAAATACTTTTATATGCTCCAGAATATGCAAGTTATCCCTGCTATAAAATTGAGAAAACAAGCAAGAGAACAATTCACAGCATATAAACAGCTTCTCCTCTAAAAAGTGGCAAGATCGAACACACTATGAAGTATAACTTGTTAAATAATGTATTTAGATCTTAGTGTCACTGTACGGAGATTTACCTAAAATTTTACTTGAACAAACCATTGGAATGTTTCTCAGGATTCCCAAACAATGTTTACAGAGGGTCAATATTCATCAATTGCTTGTTGCTTCCATGAAGAAGGAGGAGTAAAAAAGAAAAAAAAATTTTTGTTGTTGCATTTTATTACAAGCATAGAATAAATAATAAACACAAACACACATAATTGAAGTAACAGCATTTCACATAGAAAACAAAAGCACACACCGGCATTGTAAATTAATACAGTTTTTTGAGTTGTATCCTTAGAAATATCATTTGAGATTCACTGATACTCCTCTACTTTAAGAGTTAAAAATCTTTCTTAGAATATTTTCTAAGAAATTATTAACATTTGGGAAACTTGAGATCAGTTATCTTATAGCCTTCATCAGTGCTGACATCTTTTCTCAATTGAAATCTTACCCAGAATTATAAACAGACACAAATCTGTTCTATCTGAAATGATATGGGGGCCTGGAATACTGTCAAATACACCCTGTGTCACCCTTTCCACATCAGTCACCAATAAGACAGATCTTCTGAAGAATCAAAAAGCAAAACAAAGACAAACAAAACCCTCTAGATTTAGTAAAACTCTGTTTGAAAATCCATTGAGCTAGACCAGCCTCCCGATGGTATTGTGGTTTCACAAATGAAAACATTAAGGCCAGAGAATATAAGGCTAAAGCCACAAGCAATTAATGTCAGCATAGGAATTACAGGCCCAATTTTTGTATTCCTATCTCAGTCCTTTTTTATTTTTTATTTAATTTTACATTCTTATTTAAATTTCCATTCTCTATGCATATTTGGATGTTCATTTATTTATAAATATAGTTAACAAATATTGCCCACTAAGAATAAGTATCTCTTCTTGATTTTGTCCTGCTTGCTGCTATAAAGAACTACTTTACATAGTAATAAAGTTCATTGAGTTAAAAGGTACATTCAGTAGTAAAACCAATCGCAATGTTGGTGCCTGCCTTTCCTGTTTCTCCCTTTCCCTCTCTGGTCCTTGCTTGATACTAAATCTTCTGGAATAACTCCCAACTTCTGGGACAGCTCCACAATTTCTATATAAGACAGTCATCAGGTTGGCAGGCTTTATGAAACTAGTGGTAGGAATGGCCAAGAAAATGTTTTATTTAGAATTTAGTTCTATTATAGAATGCTTGGAGAGAAGATTGATGAAGACTTTGGGCATAGAGGGACTTGAGCAATTCCACACTTGAATCCTCTGATCTTTTGTCATGCTGCAACAATTGCTACTCTTCATGGAAATTTTTTCTCCCAATTTCAATTTTTATTATATTCCCAATTCTACATAGTTTAGCTCTAACCCTTGGCCACTTGACCCTACCATGCCTTTCTTTTAATCCTTTACACTATGTGACAAGGCACCCTTTCTTATAAAAGTAAGTTAATCAATATATTCAATTGTTTACATACCTACTTTATTTACCTCTTCAGCTTTACTGAAACTTCTTTCCATTGGCATTACTTCCTTTCAGAACTCTCCAAAGGAAAATATTTACATTTTAAATGTTTTATTTATCTATTTATTTATTTTTGCTGCTCCTTGTGTGACATGGTAAAAGCCCCATAAAACTGCATACCTCAACCATACCTCGGCTTTCTGTTGAAACTGTTCTCTGTAACCCAAATGTGACAGGCAAGCAGTCCAAACCCACGCCATCTTGGCCCCTGCGACTTGTAATAAGTAACTAAAATCTGTAATTTCCACCCTACCCAGGCAATGTGTAAACTAATGCTTATCTTAACTTCTGTGAACCACTTAAGTAACAATCAGATTGTCCAGGAGGTGATTTACGGAATGTCCAAAGTCCACTGGCCCTCAGAATGTCTGAAGTCACTCACCCTCACCCCCACCCCTCACCCTCACCCCCAAGGTGATTTACGGGCATAAAAGGTCTTGACACCCTCCTTTCAGGGCCATGGGTTGGAGAGACATGAGTCCTCCGTGGCCACCAGCAATAAAGACCCTGCAATTTGGCATACTTTTGTCTGGGTGTTGACTTTCTATGCTCGCTCCACTACAACACTTGTGGAGCAGAGCTAACCCACAGGCAGATTGCCCAGAGTCAGCCCATTTATCTTTGTTCTACATGTTTCAAAAAAATAAATAAATAAAATAATTCTAGATCACATTTTCCACTGTGAGATATAAGAATTATACATGTATACTTTAATATTTTCACCTCTAAAAAGTGGCATAATGGAACAAACTATGAAGTATAACTTGCTAAATAATGTATTTAGATCTTAGTGTCACTGTACAAAGAGATTTACCTAAAATTTTACTTGAATAAACTTTGAGAGTAATTATAAAATAATTATTTTAACAAAAACAATTTCATCCTCCCCAGCTCAAGAAATAGAACATTGACAGAAACTCCCCATACGTCTCTCCGGATTCACACCTACAGGCAGCCACTGTCCCTAACACCGAAGAAACTAACATTCTTGAACCATTTCAAGTTGCATTCATGCATTGAGAATCTTTGAATGATACATGTGATAATTTGAGCTGGAAATCAAGGAGAGAACTGTCTCATGGTTATAGCTTAGTAATTTTTGACTTCAGTGCTCACCTTAGCACTCTGGTTTTCTCTTTCCATGAATGACTAAGAAGCTCTTCTATCTTTTTTCCTCTAAGGCCTTATCCAGATTTTTTAGTTCCTTTTTGTGGAAAAGTTGATGTGAATAATCTAGCCAACTGTATTTCAAGAAGGGCAGACCATTATTTATCTATCCATCACTGACTTTCGATGACATCTACTGTACACGCTTGTATTCTGTCATAGTTTTTAGTTAGGGTCTTCATGGAAGGGTAGGGGTGAGGCTATCTATAATTCTACTGAGAGTAGAAAATATTGACAATCACTACAAAAAATGTGATATTTAGTGAAGAGATTGCTAAGCTGTGTGGGAAAAAATGAAATAAAGATTCTCAATTTGTTTTGGAACCAATAGTAAGTAGGTTTTCCTCCAGCAACACTGGCAACTCTTAAATTGATGCTTGAAATTTGAAAGCATATTTTCCCCCAAGCAGATGACCGACAAGTTGGTTGCATTGGAAAAACATAAGATTAAGAAATGGAAATATCATTCATGCATAGGCCTATGTTAGTACGTCAGGAAAGGGAAATTAAAAAAACACTGACAGTGTAGTGTTAAAGTCTCCCACTATTATTGTGTGGGAGTCTAAGTCTCTTTGTAGTCTATGGTTTTATGAGAAACTGCTACAGAAAGTGGCTGTACCATTTTGTATTATTACCACCAGTGAACTAGAGTTCCTGTTGTTCCATATCCTCATCAGTCTTTGCTATTGTTAGTGTTTTGGATTTTAGCCATTGAAATAAATGTATAATGTTATCTCATCGTTTTAATTTGCAATTCCCTAATGACATATAATGTTGAGTATATTTCCAAATGCTTATTATCCATCTGTAGATCTTTGATGAGGTGTCTGTTCAGATCTTTGCCCTTTTAATTGGGCTGCTTTCTTTTTGTTGCGTTTTGTATATTTTAGATGCAAGTTGTTTGCTATGCATTTTGCATATATTCTCTCTCAGGCTGTGGCTTGTCTTTTGATTCTTATAATAGTGTTTTTTTTGTGGAGCAGAAGTTTTAAATTTTACTGAATTTCATTTTATCAATTTTTTTTTCTTTCATGGATCATGCTTTTGGCAATGTATCTAAAAACTCAGTCACCAAACCCAAGATCACTTAAATTCTCTCCTCTGTTATCCTCTTTTCCATGTACCTTTAGGCCTGTGATGCATTTTGAGTTAGTTTTTGTGAAAGGTGTAAGGCTAGTGTCTAGAATCTTTTTCTGGGAGGTAAGTAATTGTTAGGTCACTATTTTATCCTTGATTTTTTAGTGCATTTGGGATTTTTTTCCTAAGATCGGAGCCTCAAAAATATTAATATGATCTCTATTAATATTTTAAATTATGGTCAGATCTGTCAAGATCTTTTAAAACTTTGATTCTTTTATTCATGCACCTATTTACATTTATTTTATTATTTTATTTTATTTTATTTTAGAAAAAGAAAAGGAGAAAGAAAGAAACAGCAAAAGAAAGAAAAAAAGAATGAAAGAGAGAAAGAAAGAGGAAGAGAAAGAGGGAGAGAGAATGGGATTCTTGTTTTATTGCCCAGGCTAGAAT
>CAUYQU010083902.1:0-18022 GCA_963574635.1 Cheracebus regulus | reverse complement strand
TCCAATTGCTCTTCTCCTTGTGGGGATGGGACCAGCGGAGCCCGACTAAAAGGGCACCCAGTCCCGTATACTCCGCACTGAGAAGCACCACGCGCAAGGGTGCCAGCAAAACAGCTGCGCCGGCCAAAAGAGTTGCGCTGGTGACCCGTGTGGCTCCTTCGCCGGGAATCTCCCAGTTTGTGGGCATCAAAAATTCGTCTGCTATTGCGGAGTCCGCTCGCTCTCTGCGCTTTCACTGGGAGCTACAATACTGAGCTGCTGCTATGCGGCCATCTTGGATCTCTCTGCGCCCGGTGATGAAGTTTTTCTGTTTCTTAGTTTTCCTTTGGCGGATGCCTGTTCCCCACAGAGCTGGACCTTCCCGGGTTTGCTGTGCTTGCTGTGAAACTCACAGTCCTCAGCGCTTACAATTGCTGTTTTCCTTGTGGGGATGGGACCAGCTGAGCCCGTCCGTCCGTATACTCCACACTGAGAAGCGCCGTGCTGGGGCACCGTCAAAACAGCCGCACCGGCCAAAAGAGTCACGCTGACGACCCGTGTGGCTCCTCTGCCGGGAATCTCCTGGTCTGTGGGCAACAAAAATTCGTTGTAAATTGCGGCGTCCACTCTTTCTCTGCACTTTCACTGGGAGCTACATTCCTGAGCTGTTGCTAAGCAGCCATCTTGGATCTCTCTCCCTGACTAATTTTTATATTTTTAGTAGAGACAGGGTTTCGACACCACCAGGGTTGGCCAGGCTGGTCTCGAACTCCTGGCCTCAGGTGATCCACCTGCCTGGGCCTCCCAAGGTGCTGGGATTACAGGCATGAGCCACTGCACCCAGCTAGTTTTAATTTCTAATGCAGTAAATGTAATAGATGTGGTCCACATAAACAAAAGCTTTTTGGCTCTTCAATAGCTTTTAATAGGGGGAAGAGATCCTGGGCCTAAAACAATCTGAGACTTACTACTTACTGTATAACAAAAAATACACACGTCTGTATGGTCTGAAATGACTGATTCCAGGGCTAGGGCAGGGAGAATACGATATGAACCTGAAACATTTTGTTATGCCAGAAAATAAGAAAACCCTCAAAGAGTGATGGAGGCGTATTGAAAGGATAAGGCACCCAATTTGAGGAACTCCCACTGGCCAAATCCAAGATAATCTGAGCATTGAAATAAATAACAATAGTAGATTGGGGGTGGTGGCTCACACCTGTAATCCCAGCACTTTGGGAGGCCAGGTCAGGTGGATAACCTGAGGTCAGGAGTTCAAGACCACCAGCCTGGCCAACATAGTGAAACTCCATCTCTAGTAAAAATACAAGGATTAGCCAGGTGTAATGGCAGGTACTGGTAATCCCAGCTACTCGGGAGGCTAAGGCAGGAGAATTGCTTTAACCCGGGAGGTGGAGGTTGCAGTGAGCCAAGATCATGCCATTGCATTCCAGCCTGGGCAAGGAGTGAGACTTTGTCTAAAAAAAACAAAAACAAAAACAAAAACTAAATTAAATTAAATTAATTAAATAATTAATAATAGTAATGGATTTTAATGTAGTGAATAAAATAGGACTCCACAAATCCATACTGATACAGATAAGCAAACAAACAAATGGAGAAAGAAAAGCTTTTCGATAGAGTAGAAAAACCAACAAATAAATGTAGAAGAAATAATGGATGATAAAAATAGAGGGTGAAACCTTGAAGAATAGGGCCTCTACCTTGTTTCAAAATATTTATCATTTACAAAGAGAGAAATAACAACTTTGCTGTGGAGAGGCCTGGCAGACACCACCTTAACCAGGTCATCAAAGTTAACATTACCAGTAAGGGGACAAGCCCACATGAAAATCACGTGCCACCTAATAAAATGCACTAAGAAGGCTAAGGAGGGCATAATATCAATTTTGTGATTTATTTATCAAAAATGCCCAGCCTCGATCTGATCATGAGGAAATGTGGGACTGTCAAAGTGAGGGATGTACTATAAAATAACAGGCCTTTACTTTCAAAAATGCCAAGGTCATGAATGACAAACACAAACCATTCCAGATTAAAGGAGACTAAAGAGATAGGCTTGTTCAATACAATGTGTGGTCCTAGATTGGATCTTAGTCTGGAAATTTTTGCTTTCTTATGAAGGACATTATTTGACAACTAAAAAATATGCATATGGTCATACAAATATGGTGATAGCATTATATCAATGTTAATTTCCTAATTTTGATACTTGTGTTGTAATACATTCTCTTACGTATAAGAGAATGCCCTTGTTCTTAGGAAACACACACTGAAGTATTTAGGGCACAAGTGGCAACATATCTGCAATTTACTCTCAAATAATTCAGAAATAAAACACATATATGGGAAATGATTATGTCTGTGTGTGTGCCTATGTTTGTCTATATGGAAAATAATGCATAAAATCTGGAGAATCTGGATGGTGAAGAGTATATGAGCCTTCTTTATACCACTCTTATGACTTTTGGGTTTTTTTGAGACTGATTCTTGATCTGTTGCCCAGGCGGAAGGGCAGTGGAGCAATCTCAGCTCACTGCAACCCCCGCCTCCTGGGCTCAAGCACTCCTTCCACTTCAGCCTCCCAAGTAGCTAGGATTACAGGCACTTGTCACCGTGCTGGGCTGATTTTTGTATTTTTGGTAGAGACCCGTCTACCAAACATGTCTTTCACTGTATTGGCCAGGCTAGTCTCCAACTCCTGGCCTCATGTGAACTGCCTGCCTCGGCCTCCCAGAGTGCTGGGATTACAAGCATGAGCCACTGTGTCCAGCCCTTACACCTTTTCTATGAGACTAAAATCACATTAAAATTAAAAGTTACCAAAAAAGTTTTTTTTTTTTTTGAGACAGTCTTGATTTGTTGTCAGGCGCCAGGCTGGAGTGCAGTGGCACAATCTTGGCTCACTGCAATCTCCGCCTCCTGGGTTCAAGCAACTCTCCTGCCTCAGCCTCCTGAGTAGCTGGGACTACAGGCACGCACCACCACGCCCAGCTAATTTTTTCTTTTGTTTTTAGTAGAGACGGGGTTTCACTATGTTGGCCAGGATGGTCTCGATCTGTTGACCTTGTGATCCGCCCGCCTCAGCCTCCCAAAGTGCTGGGATTACAGGTGTAAGCCACCGCACTCGGCCAATTCTGATATATTCTATAACATGGCTGAAGGTTGAAGATATTGTGCTTAGTGAAATAAGCAGGACACAAAAAGACAAATATTGTGATTCTACTTTTATGAAGAACCTAGAATAGTCAAATTCATGGAGACAGAAAACCTCCATTTTGGAATGAACTAGAATACAGAAGAGAGGTGACCAGGGACTGTGGGGAGAAGGGGGAGAATGATGATTTAGTATTTAATGAGTAAAGAGGATTTTTAAAAAATTTAGATACAGGATCTCGCTCTATCACCCAGGCTGGAGTGCAATGGTGTAATCATAGTTCAATGTGACCTTGAAGAGTTTCAGCTTTGCCAGATAAGAAGAATTCTGAAAATGGGTAGTCATGATGCTCAGCCAACTGAATATACTTAATGCCACTGAACTGTATGCTGAAAATGGTCAAACTGTATGCTTTATTTATGTATATTTTGCCACACATACAAAAAAAGTAAATGAGGGCTGACAGAGGTGTACTTTAACTCTACAATACCAGCACATCTTCTCCAGAACTGATTACAAAATGTAGTTTTATTCTATAAAAACACTTAAGGAACAGCCTTCTTCCCTACCAGAGATCTTGTACCATCTTGCCAACCAAAGTGAGACACAGTCCATTTAAAGAATAGTTATGGATCAGGCGTGGTGGCTCACGCCTGTAATCAAAGCACTTTGGGAGGCTGAGGTGGGCGGATCACGAGGTCCAGAGACTGAGACCATCCTGGCCAACATGGTGAAACCCCGTCTCTACTAAAAATACAAAAATTAGCTAGGAGTGGTGGTGTGCACCTGTAATCCCAGTACTCAGGAGGCTGAGGCAGGAGAATCGCTTGAACCTGGGAGGTGGAGGTTGCGGTGAGCCGAGATTGCACCACTGCACTCCTGCCTGGGTGACAGAGTGAGATTCTGTCTCAAAAAACAAAAATAAATAAATAAATAAATAAATGAGGTTATGAGTAGGCTCAGGAGGTAAACACTACAGTAATTAGACAACAGCAAAGACTTCAGCCTGCCTCTCAAGCATGCTTGGTGACCCGTGATCCTCAGGAACCAAGCATGTTGCAAGTTCTCCCCTTTCACACCTTTTAATCTCTGCAGTGTGAACAGGAAAAATAAAGCAAAGTAAAACTGCTGACTTCCACAGTCTAAATTCTGGCATAGACCTGGCCTGAAGTGGGTCCTCTTCTCAAGTTACTCATTGCTGTTTTACAGTCTAAGCAATGGTATAGTATAGAAGTGTCTTCTATACTTTAGGTGTCTATAGTAATTTGCCTGTAAGTGTCAAATACCACGGCACAGTCAGTCTTGTCTTATTCTTAGAAACTTAAAGTACCAAGTGAAAAACTCATTTTCATTTTCAAAGGCAAAATGAAATTTCAGGACTTTAATCTTTTCAAATCCTGTTAACCAGACTCTGTCTCTAATTGATTCTGGAGAAAACTGCGAACTTCATCTTCCTCCACTGTTGCTACATAGTGATCATTTCTATTTTTTTT
This sequence comes from Cheracebus regulus, assembly GCA_963574635.1. NCBI lineage: Eukaryota > Metazoa > Chordata > Mammalia > Primates > Pitheciidae > Cheracebus > Cheracebus regulus. Next base: position 13,372 of record CAUYQU010083902.1, on the reverse strand, counting down.
TTTTTTTTTGAGACGGAGTTTCGCTCTTGTTACCCAGGCTGGAGTACAATGGTGCGATCTCGGCCCACCGAAACCTCCGCCTCCTGGGTTCAAGCAATTCTCCTGCCTCAGCCTCCCGAGTAGCTGGGACTACAGGTGCGTGCCACCATGCCCAGCTAATTTTTGTATTTTTAGTAGAGACAGGGTTTCACCTTGTTGACCAGGATGGTCTCAATCTCTTGACCTCGTGATCCATCAGCCTCGGCCTCCCAAAGTGCTGGAGTCATCATTTCTTATAGAATAAGGCACAGATCCTATCTCAATCTAGTAATTTAACTTCAGTGTATCTTTTGAGGTTTCCCTTATGCTATTCCTTCTGTAGCTGTCAAGTTAAACTCCCAAAATTTAGAATAAATCCCCTGTAATTGCTGGGCCACTGAGTGTACCCATTTCAAAGCTTTGCATATGTGTTGATGAGTTGCTTTCTCACTAGCTGTGAACAAAAGGTGTCCTTTCTCCCCAAACTAGTTGATAAGGGTTTGGGAATATATATATATATATATATATATATATATATATATGGACAAGGTCTCACTCTGACACCCAGGCAGTGGCGTGATCATAGTTCACAGCAGCCTCAAACTCCCGGGCTCAAGCGGTCTTCCTGTCTCCACCTCCTGACTTTCTGGGATTACAGGCATGAGCCAGTGTGCCTGGCCTTCCTTCAATTTTTGAAGTTTACTGAAGTACTCATTTTTTCTCTTCTGAACGCCTGAGCATGTTCCTCCATTATTCTTTGTTTACTTATTTTCACACCAGCCAGGTTAATACTTCACACATAGCGAGTCCTCTGGAATATTTGTCAATATCTGTCAAGTGAGAATATCACTATTTCAGCAGCTTTTTTTTTTTTAACTTAAAAAAATAATGCCCAGGTCAGGCATGGTGGCTCATGCCTGTAATCCTAGCACTTCGGGAGGCCAAGATGGGTGTATCATGAGGTCAGGAGTTTGAGGCCAACCTAACCAACATGTTGAAACCCCATCTCTTCTAAAAGTAAAAAATGAAATGGGTGTGGTAGCATGCACCTGTAGTCCCAGCTACTTGGGAGGCTGAGGCAGGAAGATTGCTGGAATCCAGGAGGTGGAGGTTGCAGTGAGCCAGGATCACGCCACTGCACTCCAGCGTGGGTGACAGAGTGACACTCCATCTCAAAAAAAAAAAGTGCCTATTGCTTTTTATGATGATAAAAGTAAGACAGTACCAGCTAATTCCCAGAAAAAAGAGTGCAAACTCTTTTTGCACATCCTCCAAACCTCAACTTTATTTTTCAAGAACAATTGATAGTTGGCATGACTTCACTGTGTGTGGAAGTGTGCAAATGTAGGGATCTGCATTTTTATCCTGCAGATAAGCAATGAGGAATGAGTGTAAACTTCCCATTCCAGCATACGTTTTCTTGTTTCTAGCTTAGACCACCTATTACCAGATAAGGATTTTCTAGGAGTAAAGTAATTAAACCTTTATATATCTTGAAGTCCAACAATACAAAATTTATGTTATTTTTTCCCGGACTAAAATCATTTGCATTTTTAACTATTACAATTTGCAAAATGATAAGTGATGTATTTTGGGAGTGGGTGAGGGAGAAATGGGAAGAGAAAGTCTATACTGAAATTATATTAGAGAAAACTTTTATCTAAACAAGAATGTTAGTACAAAAAACAGAGATTATTTGTTAATTGTATTTCTTTTTTTTTTTTTTTTGAGACGAAGTCTCACTCTGTCCCCCAGGCTGGAGTGCAGTGGTGTGATCTCGGCTCACTGCAACCTCCACCTCCCAGGTTCAAGGATTCCTCTGCCTCAGCCTCCCAAGTAGTGCGACTACAGGCACCCACCACCACGGCCAGCTAATTTTTGTATTTTTAGTAGAGACAGGGTTTCACCATCTTTGCCAGGCTAGTCTTGAACTCCTGACCTCATGATCCACCTGCCTCGGCCTCCCAAAGTGCTAGGATTACAGGCGTGAGCCACTGTGCTAGCCTGTTAATTGTATTTCAAAACTACACAGAAGGACTTGTATTTCTGGCTGGGAGTGGTGGTTCAAAGAAATGCTGCTTGGAAACTCAGCAAAATGATGACAGAAGGCAAAGCATGTATGGTTCCAGAATCGCTAATTCCTTTGGAAAACGTACTTTGTGATCAGACAAGTGAGAAGTGGACAGGCACGGTGGCTCATGCCTGTAGTCCAGCACTTTGGGAGGCCGAGGCAGGTGGATCATCTGAGGTCAGGAATTCGAGACTAGCCTGACCAACATGGTGTAACCCTGTCTCTACTAAAAATACAAAAATTAGCTGGGTGTGATGGTGCACACTTGTAATCCCAGGTACTTGGGAGGCTGCGGCAGGAGAATCGTTTGAACCTGGGAGGTGGAGGTTGCAGTGAGCTGAGACGGCACCATTGCACTCCAGCCTCGGTGACAAGAGGGAAACTCTGTCTCAAAAAAAGAAGTGACAAGTGACTAATCAAATAGAAGTTAGTGTAGGTTTTTGTATTTTTTTCCATAAAGAAGCTGATAGAATCAGTATATTATTTTATTAGTTGAAAGCAAAGTGAATGTAAGTCAAGCAATTTAGACCCTGCTTTTGAAAAAGTTGTTTCAGTTTTTAAAACCAAATGGGCTTCTTGTGAAGCAAAAAATATTTAGTCACAAATTACAGATTTGTGACTTCCAGTGAGGGGTCATGTGTGTAAGAATTACAAAAGATGGGGTAAGAGATAGGAGGGGAGGGAGAGAGGACAATCATTCAGATTAGTTACCTGAAATTCTCCTACTTTTTTCAAACTTAAGGTCAGAATGTGATGTTTTAAAACTTTGTAATATAACTGTGTTTCTATGTCACCATCTGACTGTACTGGCTAAAAAGAGCTCCATGTTGGATGTATCAAATCCTTCTAGACTTCACTTCCCCATCTTCCATTCCCATCACACACACACACACACACACACACACACACACACACACACACACACACTCCCCAGAAGGAAATCATTAGCCATTACTTTTTCTAAAAATTAATTTTATCAGTCTGGGTGGGGTGGCTGACACTTGTAATCCCAGCACTCTGGGAGGCTGAGGCGGGTGGATCATGAGGTCAGGAGTTCGAGACCAGCCTTACCAACATGATGAAACCCTGTCTCTACTAAAAACACCAAAAAAAATAAATAAATAAATTAGCTGGGCATGGTGGTGCATGCCTGTAATCCCAGCTACTCAGGAGGCTGAGGCAGAAGAATCTCTTTAACCTGGGAGTCAGAGGTTGCAGTGAGCCAAGATCTCTCCACTGCACTCTAGGCTGGGCGACAGAGTGAGACTCCATCTCAAAAGAAAAAAAAATTGATTTTGTTTAGTCAATAAAGTAAAACAATGTTCCTGGAGACCTCAAAGTGGGTTACTGATTTGGTGAACATGTTTCCTGAACCAAAAAACTCAAGGCATGTAGTCTGACCGGTGCAAACAGAAGTAGAAATAAGTATTTGAGAGTAGGACTGTCCAAAAGAGAAGTTTCCCCTCTGTGATTGGTCTAAAATAAGCTAGTAGAATTAAAAGCATTAAATTACCATCTAAAGATAAAATAGAGGCAAGGGTGATGGCTCACGCCTGTAATCCCAGCACTTTGAGAGGCTAAGGCAGGAGGATCATGAGGTCAGGAGATTGAGACCATCCTGGCTAACACAGTGAAACCCGTCGCTACTAAAAATACAGGGCGTCGTGGTACCTGCCTGTGGTCCCAGATACTCGGGAAGCTGAGGCAGGAGAATTGCTTGAACCCGGGAGACACAGACTGCAGTGAGCCAATATCGCGACACTGCACTCCAGCCTAAGCAACAGAGCAAGACTCTGTCTCAAAGAAAAAAGATAAAATGGGATTGTTCTCTCTGGCAAGGAATAGAAATAGCTAGAAAGAAAAACACCATGGAGCATAATTCTGGGACTACTTGGTCCCTTAGTAAGCAAATCATTTAGACTGAGGACTAAGGAGTTACCGATCAGGCAAGCCAGATCATTCACTGAGAGCTTATCCAGAAGTTGTATGATGTCTGGAATTTTGCTTCAAAGTAATATAGGCGGAGGCAAAGTATGTAAGGGAGAAGGTGACACCAGAGGGGTCATGAATTGATCATTGTTGAAGTTGGGTGATGGTTCTGTGGAGATTTATTACACTAGGATCTCCTCACTATTGGATATATTTAAAATTTTCCATAAGAAAAAATAAAAAACCAAAACAAACGAAAACACTCTGAAGAAAACAGAGTCCTTGTTTCTGAAGTCATCTCGCTATTTTAAAGATTTTATTTCATTTATTATTATCATAATTTTTTTTTATTTTTTGAGACGGAGTTTCGCTCTTATTACCCAGGCTGGAGTAAAATGGGGCGACCTCGGCTCACCGCAACCTCCGCCTCGCGGGTTTAAGGGATTCAACTGCCTCAGCCTCCGGAGTAGTTGGGACTACAGGCATGTGACACCACGCCCAGCTAATTTTGTACTTTTAGTAGAGACGGGGTTTCTCCATGTTGGTCAGGCTGGTCTCAAACTCCCAACCTCAGGTGATCCACCCCCCTCGGCTTCCCAAAGTGCTGGAATTACAGGCCTGAGCCACCGCGCCCAGCCCTAAGATTTTTTTTAAATGAGATATATTTAGGACTAATAGACATGTGTGAATTTTTACCTGTCTCAGGGAAAGGAGAAAGAAAAATATGGCCCGGGCCAGGCATGGTGCCTCCCGCCTGTACTCCCAGCACTTGGGGAAGCCGAGGTGGGCGGATCGACTGTGCCCAGGAGTTCAAGACCAGCCTGGAGAAGGTAGTGAAACCCGGTCTCTCCAAAAACGTTAAAAATGAGTCAGGCGTGATGATGGGCACCTGTGGTCCCAGCTATTCAGGAAGCTGAGGTGAGAAAATCACCTGAGCCCAGGAGGCGGAGGTTGCAGTGAGCCAAGATGGCACCACTGCATTCCAGTCTGGGCAACACAAGGAGACTCTGTCTTAAAAAAAAAAAAATACTCATTTAAATGTTTGTTTCACCCTTGAAGAGGAGCTCTACTAACCTACACTGTAAATGTGTTGCTACGGAAAGCTTCCAAATGGGGTTGGGAAAATAAAATAAAATATATCTAAAGCTTTAAAAAAATGTTTCATCTATCTATCTATCTGTCTATCTAGCTATCATCTATCATCTATTTTCTTTTGAGATAGGGTCCTGCTGTGTTACCCAGGCTGGAGTGCAGTGGTGTGATCTCTGCTCACTGTAGCCTCAAACTCTTGGGGTGAAGCAATCCTCCTACCTCAGCCTCCCAAGTAGCAGGAACTACAGGCACGCACCACTATGCCCAGCTAATTTTCAGTTTTTGTAGAGATTGAGGTCTTGCTATGTTGCCCAGGCTGGTCTCAAACTCTTGGTTTCTGGCCTCTCAAAGTCCTAGGATTATAGGCATGAGCCACTGCACCCAGCCCTAAGTTTTAAACATAAAGTTTATGCAAATCTCTTGGAAATGAGTAAGTTTTCCTCCCTTTTAAGGTAGTATGGAGGAACTGTATTGGCTTTTGCCTGACATTCTGTGGCAACTTAATATACACATTGGAAGATTATAGATTGCTGCCAATTACAAATATGCCACTAGACTGGAAAGCTTTTACTTAAATGTTTCCTGACTTTCGAGGGATGTGCTGACATCATCCATACACTGGCAGCATTTTTTAATTTTTTTTGATGCAGAGTCTCGCTCTGTTGTCCAGGCTGGAGTGCAATGGCACAGTCTCGGCATACTGCAACCTCCACCTCCCAGGCTTAAGGAATTCTCCTGCCTCACCCTCCCTATCAGCTGGGATTACAGGCACCCGCCACTGTGCCAGGCTAATTTTTGTATTTTTGTTAGAGACAAGGTTTTACCACGTTGGTCAGGCTGGTCTCAAACTCTTGACCTCAAGGTGATCCGCCCTCCTCGGCCTCCCAAAGTGCTGGGATTACAGGCTTGAGCCACTGTGCCTGGCCCACAGCATTTATTAATTCATTTGAGAAACAAAGCATCTTGCCCTATTTTTCCATGTTGTAATGGTTGGCCAAATCTATAAAAATTACCTATGGCAAGGCGTGGTGGCTCATGCCTATAATCCCACACTTTGGGAGGCTGAGGTGGCAGATCAGTCGAGGTCAGAATTTCGAGACCAGCCTGGCCAATATGGCAAAACCTGTCAAAATTTTACGAGTTTTGTAGAAATACAAAAATTAGCCAGGCGTGGTGGTGCATGCCTGTTATCCTAGCTACTCGGGAGGCTGAGGCAGGAGACTCGCTTGAACCTGGGAAGCAGAGGTTGCAAGTGAGCCTAGACCACATCACTGCACTCTAGCCCGAGTGACAGAGCCAAATTCCGTCTCCAGAAAAAAAAAAAAGAAAAAAAAAAGAAGTTACCTGCATCAGGATTAACATTTCCAATTTTGTAGATTTGGTCATCTAAATCCAAAGCCATTTGGATTGGTAAATGGTTTGACAGTATTTGTTCTTATTTCTTGTAAAAGGCAATGATTATTGGCTCCCAGAGTGTCATTAGGGGTTATTCACACTTGCTAATGATTAACCAACAAAAGCTCTTGGACTCCAGAGACAGACTTGAATGTACCCTTTTCTACCCCAGTTAGAAAGGCCTTCCTAGCTCTAAATACAAGTGTGTCCCATTTCAGATCCCTGCTCAGGTTTTTGTACAAGATTTGTGAAAATCTCCTCTAACATGAATGAGAATCAAACCTAAATGTCCGATAACTGGGCATTGGTACCTAAATTATTCCCATTAGTTACAATGGACTATTATTTAGTCATTAAAAATGTAGGCTCTCTGAGCCCGTCTAAGATTGGACTGGTGTTTTCTTCTCCAACCTTACCTCACCCTAAAGGTGGTCACTGTTAATCTTTCTCTACTTTTCATTCCAGAAAAATACAGGCATACAAAAATTTTCTGCAAAAGGGATAATATTATAGAGTTCTATATCTTGCTTTTAAATGAAACAACATCATCCATATCAATTCAATCTGATTTACTTTCCATAGCAATTCAATATGATTTACTTTATTGTTGTAATGTTAGCAAAATAAAGTTTTCATGTTCCCCCCACCATGTTTTTTTGGTTATCTGGATTCTTTTTTTGGTAAACTACGAATCTATAGGCTGTCCAACTTTTTAAACACAGAGTTTTTCTTTCCTATGGTTTATATAAGCCCTTCATAAATTAAATCAATCAGGGTTTATGCATGACATGTGCTACAACTTTTTTTCCAAGTTTCTTAGTTTTTGAAAATTTTATAGACTTTTTCCTAAAACATAAATTCTTTCTAAGGAACAAAATGCTTATAAACATCTATATATCTTTTTTATTTTTATTTTTGAGATGGAGTTTCACTCTTGTTGCCAAAGCTGGAGTGCAGTGGTGTGATCTTGGCTCACTGCAACCTCTGCCTCCAGGTTCAAGCGATTCTCCTGCCTCAGCCTCTGGAGTAGCCGGGATTATAGGCATGCACCAACATGCCAGGCTAATTTTGTATTTTTAGTAGAGATGGGATTTCTCTATGTTGGTCAGGCTGGTCTCGCACTCCCAACCTCAGGTGATTCGCCCCCCTCAGCCTCCCAAAGTGATAGGATTATAGGCTTGAGCCACTGCGACCGGCCAAACATCTATATCTCTTACCATTTCTTGATTTTGTGCTCTGATTAGAAATGCCTTCCCCACTCCAAGGCCTTCTTCTAGAAGCATGTATTTCACCCTTGGCACTACTGACGTTTTGAACAGAATTCTTGTGGGGGGCTGTGGTGTGAGGGGTAGAATGTTGAGTAGCATCCCTGGCCTCTATCCACTAGATGCCAGCAGCAACACCTCCTCTCCAGTTGCAGTCCCCAAACATGTCTCCAGACATTGTCAAATGTTTCCTGGAAGGCAAAATTGCCACACACACACACCCTGCTTTGAGAACCACTATTCTAGAATATCCACAGTTGCATTTTAAATTACTTTCACATTTCAGTCTTTCATTCAGATGAATTGTACTTATGTTAAGGAGTGAAATGGAGATATAGCTTTATTTTTTTTCATCAAAAGTAGTCAATTATCCCAATTCAATTCATCCCAGATATGAAAAGTCACCTTTGCCAAAACCTGAATCCCTATTATATTCTAATCTGCCTCATTATTGTTTCCCCTTTATTATTTCTCCAGCAAAAAAACCTTTTACATTTAAATTATAAACTACAAAATATACTTTTTATTTATTTGTTTGTTTGTTTATTTTTGAGGTGGAGTCTCTCTCTGTCCCCCAGGCTGGAGTGCAGTGGTGAGATCTCGGCTCACTGCAACCTCTGCCTCCTGGGTTCAAGGGATTCTTCTGCCTCAGTCTCCCAAGTAGCTGGGAATACAGGCGCATGCCACCAAGCCTGGCTAATTTTTGTATTTTTAGTAGAAATGGGGTTTCATTATGTTGGTCAGTTGACCTCGATCTCTTGACCACCTCAGCTTCCCAAGTGCTGGAATTACAGGCGTGAGCCACCACACCCAGCCCAAAATACACTTTAATATTTGTAAGGCTTCCCCAGCATATCCCTATACCAGCTCTTCTCTTTCAGAATTTCCCCAGCTGTGTGAGGTTTTAATTTCAATGAACTGTGGCATTATTTCATCAATTAAAAAGAAAAAGAAAGCCCTGTTGTTATTTTAATGAAAATTACTTTGAGTTTAAAGATTGATTTGGGGAGAATAAACATCTTTACATAACTTTCACTATTGGATCTTGCTAAAAAGAATAAGTTGTCTTTCATTTTACTTGTCTTCCTTTATGTCCCTCAGTAGGGTTTTAAAGTTTTCTTCATAAAAGTTGCACATATTTCTTGTTAATTTTATTCCTAGATATTTCATCGTTTTATTGCTATTATAAATGACTACTCTAGAGCTTTGGGAAGAAGTAACTGTGATAAATGGAAACATGTGGGTGAATTAACCCTTTAATGGAAAGAAAGGGAGTAAGTTAAAAACTGGTACAGTATTCTGGAGGTCTTTTATTGCATAAATATAATACTTAGCTCAAACAATGTTTAAAAAAAACACAAATGGGGACACATTGCTTTCTTGCATTTATAATATTAGTTCACTGCTTTTAGCTCTTTGTCAGATGAGCTTTTAAGTTAATACAAAAACAGACTGTCTCTTATCATTTTAAAAAGAAAAAGAACAGACAAAAAAATCAATACAATAGAGGATTTGGCAAAAGTTATGAACAAGTTGGTACAGTGGCTCACACTTGTAATCCGAGCACTTTGGGAGGCTGAGGTTGGAGGACTTCTTGAAGCTAAGGAGTTCAAGAACAGCCTAGGCAATATAGTAAGACATCTCTACTTTTATTAAATAAACAAAAACATCTTTAAAAAAATGATGTTATGGGCCGGACGCAGTGGCTCACACCTGTAATCCCAGCACTTTGGGAGGCTGAGGTGGACGGATCATAAAGTCAGGAGTTCAAGACCAGCCTGGCCAATACGGTGAAATCCCATCTCTACTAAAAATACAAAAATTAGCTGGGCGTGGTGGCATGCGCCTATAGTCCCAGCCACTTGGGAGGCTGAGGCAGAAGAGTCGCTTGAACCTGGGAGGCAGAGGCTGCAGTGAGCTGAGATCGTGCCACTGCACTTTAGCCTGTGTGACAGAGGGAGACTTCGTCTCAACTACAACAAAAGAACCATCTGCATACAAGCTAACATTCTGCTGGGCCCAGCTGGTTCATTATCAGTATGCCCCAGTACACAATCAGAAGGGGTTCTTCTAATTGGTTGATTCGCATATTCTATCAGTTGTTAAATCTTTCAAATGTAATTGCACTATCTTTTTGTGCTGAGTTACACATTGGAAACAATTAAATTCTCATTACTAAGAAAATAAATGAAAAAACAAATTGCAGAATATCTGTATTGTTTAGAATATTGGCCTACGGGTTATACTGGCAGGATAAATTAATTAACTCCCACAGACTTCAATTTCTTCATCTGTAAGATGGGGATAATAATATGTTTTGTTTTGTTTTGTTTTGTTTTTCAAATGGAATCTTGCTCATTCTCCCAGACAGGGAAACAGTGGTGCAATATAGCTCACTGCAGCCTTAAACTTCCAGGCTCTGCAGGCTCTAGTTCCACGCACTACAGGTGTATACCACCAAGCCCAGCTAATATAATATGGAAATAATAATAATGAGTACTTTTTTTTTTTGAGATGTAATTTCTCTCTGTTGCCCAGGCTATAGTGCAATAGCACAATCTAGGCTCACTGCAACCTCCACCTCCCAGGTCCAACCTAATTCTCATGCCTCAGCCTCTTGAGTAGCTGGGATTATAGGTGCCCACCACCATGCCCAGCTAATTTTTTTTTTTTTAAGACAGGGTTTCACCATGTTGGTCAGGCTGATCTTGAACTCCTGACCTCAGGTGATCCGCCCAACTTGGCCTCCAAAGCCCGGCTAATTTTTGTATTTTTAGTAGAGGTGAGGTTTCATCATGTTGGCCGGGCTGGTCTTGAACTCCTGACCTCAGGGGATCTGTACGCCTTGGTTTCCCAAAGTGCTGGGATTACAGGCATGAGCCATCGGGCTTGGCCTTGAGTACTTCTTAGGGTTGTTTTCAGGAGAAAATAAAATAAAATAAGGAAAGTATTTGCCAAGTACCTGGCATGCTATATACAATAAATGATTGTATTCTTATTTTAATTGATTTTTACAGTCTCATTTTCTTTCTTTTTTTCAGTGTCTTTTAAAAATTTTTTAACTTTAATTTGCATTTGGGGGTACATGTGAAGGTTTGTTACATAGGTACACTTCACAGGGTTTGCTGTACATATTATTTCATCATACAGATATTAAGCCCAGTACCAGATTGTTATATTTTCTGCTCCTCTCCCTCCTCCCTCCTCCCAGCCTCCCGCCTCAAGTAAACTCTAGTGTCTGTCGTTTACTTCTTTGTGTTCATAAGTTCTTATCATTTACCTCCCATATAATCTCACTTTAATGCATTATTTGTTTAATAAATATGGGGTACCTATGATGTGTTAGGCACTATGCTAAGTGAATAAAGATTTTTTTTTTCCTAAGACAGAGTCTCGCTCTGTCGCCCAGGCTTGAGTGCCCTGGTACAATCTCAGTTCACTTACGTGCATAAAGATTTAATCATGCAAAAAATTTTTTAATTAAAAAAACAAAAAAGATTTAATAAGGAACATACATTTTAGTGGGAGGTCACAGGGAAAAAATCAAGCTAGCAGTTAAATAAGCAAAATAGTTGAAAACTGTGATGTTATGGAAGAAAGAAAGGATTTAGCTAGATTTGTAACTCCGAACCACCATGGAACATATGCCAACCTGTGGAGACATCTGTGTTTGTCGCAACTTGGGGGTAGGATGCTACTGGCAAACACTGGTTAGTGTCCAGGAATGCTGCTAAATATTCTGCAATGCACAAAACAGTCCCACAAGAAAGAACGACCCAGCCCCCACATGTCAATAGGGCTGTGGTTGAGAACCCTTGAGCTATATGAGAGCAGTGGGGATACTCAATTTAGGTCAGGTGATCATCGAAGACTCTTCTAAGAAGTAACATTTAGGCCCAGCCTGGACTGGTGAGAAACTGCCAGGCGAGCAACAAGCAGTAAAGGAACATCCTGGGCAGACAGGACTTGGAAACAAATAATGGAAAATCCATTACATTTGTGCATAATATACAAATGCCTAAATGAAGAACGGAAGAGGGCAGTTACAGGTCGGCCATGTCTCACTAAGTATATATTCTTTCTTGCTTGAAGTTTTGAGAACTTTTTTTGTAGTTAAAAAATGAGAAGAAAAGCAATAAAAAAGCAGATGGGCTGGAAGAGAGCTTCTTGTACAACCAGAGGTAGATTTCAGAGCGTAACTCTCACAGTGTTCAGGAGGCCCTAGCGTACATCATCGAGGTCAGTTTCTGCCCTCCACATCCATCTGACCTTCTGAAATGACAGGATTTCCCAGAGACCACTTGATTTAGAATCAGATAATTTATGTTTGGTACCAGGTTTTATGCCTTTTAACTTTGTTATATTTGGAGGTGTTAAGTGATCTTGATTTTAAGAAAAAAATAACTTATATTACTAGCTTGGGCATTAAATGAGATTAAATAAGTGTTTCATAAACTGTAAAGAACAATGTAGATGGAGGATCTTGAGAATAAAGAGAGTGAAGCCTGTGCTCAAGGAATTATCTTTCTGTTTTGTTTTTTTGTTTTTGAGACGGAGTCTCGTTCTGTCACCCAAGCTGGAGTGCAGTGGTGTGATCTTGGCTCACTGCAGCCTCTGTCTCCCAGATTCAAGCAATTCTCCTGTCTCAGCCTCCGGAGTAGCTGGGACTACAGTCACATGCCACCACACCCAGCTAACTTTTGTAGTTTTAGTAGAGACTTGGTTTCACCATATTGGTCAGGCTGGCCTCGAACTCCTGACCTCAGGTGATCCACCTGCCTTGGACTCCCAGAGTTCTGGGATTACAGGCATGAGCCACGACGCCAGGTCTATCTTTCCGTTTTATCCCCTGGCTTCCAAAACTCATTTAAGTAAAGAGAAGTGATGACTTGGCTGCAGAGCAGGAGGGCTGGGAAGGGAAGTACAGGCTAGGAAAAGTAACTAAAAACAAAAGTAGTAGCACTAGTTACTTTATTCATGCAAGAAAGAGGAGGAGAATTATCCTGATGGGGCTGATAAAATCACAGCAAGCCAGCTCCAGGCCCTTAAGACAATGGTCAGCTCTTTCTTAAGCAGTCCAAGACCCTCTGACCTGAGATGTGACAGGATGATTACAGACCTCTTGTCCAGTGTTTAGAGCCCAGCTGTCTGTATTTTTTTTTTTTTTAGAAAAACAGAGAAAAGGAGAAAGAAAGAAACAGCAAAAGAAAGAAAAAAAGAATGAAAGAGAAAGAGGAAGAGATTTTAGAAAAAGAGAGAAAAGGAGAAAGAAAGAAACCTCAAAAGAAAGAAAAAAATGAAAGAGAAAGAGGAAGAGATTTTAGAAAAAGAGAGAAAAGGAGAAAGAAACAGCAAAAGAAAGAAAAAAAGAATGAAAGATAGAAAGAAAGAGGAAGAGAAAGAGGGAGAGAGAATGGGATTCTTGTTTTATTACCCAGGCAAGAATACAGTCTAAAAATGTGTATTAAAAACCACTTTTATGCCAATAATTGTGTTTAACAATGGAGACAGGAAGGAATAGGGGATGAAAATAACAAATAAGCAGCCAACCAATATTTTATTTAAACCTGTGAAATGCTATGCAATTGCTGGGGAGTGATTT
>CAUYQU010083901.1:0-20125 GCA_963574635.1 Cheracebus regulus | reverse complement strand
GAGTGAATCGGCAACCAACAGAATGGGAAAAATTTTTTGCAATCTACTCATCTGACACAGGGCTAATATCCAGAATGTACAAATAACTAAAGCAGATTTACAAGAAAAAAACAAATAAGCCTATTCAAAAGTGGGCGAAGGATATGAACAAACACTGTACAAAAGAAGGCATAGATGAGGCCAACAAACATATGAAAAAATGCTCATCATCACTGGTCATTAGAGAAATGCAAATCAAAACTACATTGAGATACCATCTCACGCCAGCTAGAATGGCGATCATTAAAAAATCTGGAGACAACTGATGCTGGAGAGGATGTGGAGAAATAGAAACACTTTTACACTGTTGGTGGGAGTGTAAATTAGTTCAACCATTGTGGAAGACAGTATGGCAATTCCTCAAGGACCTAGAAATAGGAATTTCATTTGACCCAGCAATCCCATTACTGGGTATATATCCAAAGGATTGTAAATCGTTCTACTATAAGGACACATGCACATGAATGTTCACTGCAGCACTTTACAATAGCAAATACCTGGAACCAACCCAAATGCCCATCAATGATAGACTGGACAGGGAATATGTGGCACATATGCACCATGGAATACTATGCAGCCATAAAAGACAAGGAGTTTGTATCCTTTATAGGGATATGGATGAACCTGGAAACCATATTCTCAGCAAACTGACACAAGAACAGAAAATCAAACACTGCATGTTGTCACTCATAGGTGGGTGTTGAACAATGAGACCACATGGACACTGGGAGGGGAGCATCATACACTTGGGTCTGTTGGGGGCAAAATAGGGGAGGGACAGCTTGGAGCGGGGAGTTGGGGAGAGATAGCATGGGGAGAAATGCCAGATACAGGTGATGGGGAGGAAAGCAGCAAATCACACTGACATGTGTGTACCTATGCAACAATCTTGCATGTTCTTCACATGTACCCCAAAACTTAAAATGCAATAAAAAAAAGAAATTGCTAACTCTTGACATTAATACCAACTTATCCAATGTGACTAATACTAGTGAAGAGAGTGAAGAGACTAACTTTGCAAATCCTCTGCTTAGTGAGTCTATATTTCAAAATTAAATTTCAGAGTTAATTTTTTTAGATTGGATATAAAATTATAACCATTAAAATAAAGGTTTGCTATACTGAAAACAATCATGGCAGCATGAACTATTGCAACTATGTAAACAGTTTTCCACGAAATCCATTAATGACCCAGTGTTTACTGGGACACTTAATAGAAAAACCTTATATTGTTTTCTCAAATCAGGTACTAGTGGAGACTATATCTTTTTAAAGTTAAAATATATTTTTAAAACTATGCAATGCCTACAATATCACAAGAAATACAATATTGGAGCAAATAAACATCAAAGGAAATTTTCCCCAAAGATTGAAAAGTGTAACTTTTTCATTTATTATATCATAGTAACTTTGAATTCCTATTTATTGTGATTAAATATTCCAATTATGTTCACATGTACAATTTACTTGTTACGTGACCCCAAATGTGAGCAGGACAGTTTTCCTGAAAGATCCCAGGCAGAGCACTCCTGGTTCCAACTTGGCTTGTATGCTTGCATTAAGACTGCTGATAAAGATGTACCCGAGACTGGGGAATGTATAATGAAAGAGGTTTAACTGGACTTACAGTTCCACATGGCTGGGGAAGCCTCACAATCATGGCAGGAGGCAAGGAGGAGCAAGTCATGTCTTACATGAATGGCAGCAGGCAAAGAGAGAGCTTGGGCAGGGAAACTCCCATTTTTAAAACCATCAGCTCTCATGAGGCCCACTCACTATTACAAGAACAGCATGGGAAAGACCTGTCCCTGTGATTCAGTCATCTCCCACCAGATCCCTCCCACAACAAGTGGGAATTATGGGAGGTACAAGATGAGATTTGGATGGAGACACAGAGCCAAACCATATCAATGCTCATCTATAAACTCTTGACAAATAAGATGAGATCTCTTGCTCAAGTCTAACTCATATGTCTAGTCTGTGGCAAATGTTTGGAGGCTGAAGTCATGGAAAGATGGTTGACAGCCCCTGTAGAGCCATGTAGAGTTGGGAGAGGGAAGAAATATCCAAAAGGAAGAATTGAGGGTGCTTGATGCCAAAAGGAAAGGAAAAACATTCACCAGACTAAACCACAACCATGCCCATTGGCTGCCATTGCTGAATATTTTGTATTTGTAGCCTGGATTTTGAAAAATTAAGACTTCATAAATCTTTATACAAAGAAATGACAGTGAGAGAGAAGGAAGAAACTAGCTAGGGAGGCTGGGTATAGTGGCTCATGCCTGTAATCCCAGCACTTTGGGAAGGTGGATTACGAAGTCAGGAGTTCAAGACCAGCCTGGCCAACATGGTGAAACCCTGACCGTACTAAAGATGCAAAAACTAGCAGGGCATGATGGCATGTGCCTCTAATCCCAGCTACTCAAGAGGCTGAGGCAGGAGAGTCACTAGAACCCGGGAAATGGAGGTTGGAGTGAGCCAAGATCGTGTCATTGCACTCCAGCCTGGGTGACAGGGAGAGAGTCCATCTCAAAAAAAAGAAAAGAAAAAGAAACTAGCTAAGCAGATACTTAGGGCAAAGAGTCCTTGGCAGAATTCCCTCTCTAACAAAGAGCAGCCTGGAAGATCAGGCTGAAAACATAGATAAGGAAGCAAGGTCCAACACAAAGAGGGAGCCTCCTATGTAATCAGTAAGCTGCACGTACATATGGTGGGCCCCAGTTAGCACAATGGGCCCTGGTGAGTACATTCCTTTCCTTTTTTGGACATACTCAGATAAAGAAGCTTGCACAGGATGGGGGTATCTGCAGCTGCATCAATAAGAGGAAGTACCTTGGGGTGGGCACATCCACCATGGAGGGTTCTGTCCCCTTAGCACATGTGCAGTAATAAAGGTAAACAACATGGAGCAACTTAGGCTAAGGGCCCGTGTGTGCAATAAAAGGTTGGTGGGGAATGCTGCTGGAGATTAGTGCCCTATGCAAATGACACACCTAGACCTAACTGGTTTTTTGTGCCTTTTGTAGATGAGATACCACCCCTCCATGCTGGCTCATTTATAAAAATCCTTGTATTTCACTGTGGAACAGCAAACCTTTTCAGGACCCCTCTCTGCAGCAGAGAGCTTTCTCTTTTTCTTCCACTCATAAGACTTCTGCTCTAACCTCACTCTTGGAGTGTCCACATCCTTGATTTCCTTAGCCATGAGACAAAGCACTTTGGGTGGCACCCCAGGCAACAAGGTTGTTTCAACAGTATACTGCAGATCAATATGAGACAGATCAGTCAAGAATGCAGAATGAGATGATCAATACAGAAAAATTTACAAAATAAACTGGGAGAAGAAAAATGCTCCTAAATATGTCAGGCTAAATGCTTTACCTGTATGTAAGTGAAAAAGAGACTGCAAGTTAACTCTAAAATTTCATTGTCTCCATTTCCGTATATTATTTAACATTTGCAGCATATAATTCCATTTTATTATTTAGTGAACATTTTATCATCCATTCTTGATAAATACTTTCTGCCATATTGATGAAATCCTAAGGACTTTTTTGCTTTTGAAGGAGATAAACCTGAACTTGGTAGATCCCACCAGCAATTACAGTTGGATTACGGTATCCAAGAATCAGTGCTCTTACAGAACAGTTCCTAGGTAATATCTACTCTTGTCTGGTTGTGCCATATTCCTCAGCGAAACTAATTTTCAATATTTTGTTGCTGTTTGATCCCTATCTCCTTGTATGTGTTATTCAATAGCTCTTGGGAAGTTCCAACCTTGAAAAAAGTCATCTGAATCTAGATCTTCAATTGTATGGCAGGTCTAGAGATGGAGAAGAAAAAGAAAATGAACTGTGATTCAAATTTCCTGTTCCAGTTTTATCATTAACTTATGAAACCTCACTTAAGTCACCACTCTTTTATGTCTTTCAGTTTTGCTCATGTTTAAATGAGAACAGCATAATTTAGCAAATATTTATTATCTCCTATGTGCCCAATATCAAATGTGTAACATAATAAATGCACTGTATCTACTAATTACCAATGTTGTTAATATAACCTTGAGCAAATTATTTTCTTTTTTTGGGTCTTAGTGTAACTACAAGTAAGGATTTTAGGAAGACATTCTCTAGGAGTTTCTGATCATACCTCAACATGTTATTATAGGGGTCAAAATAAGGACATGAAAATTATTGAAAAGCATAAAATTGTGTGTAGGGGGATGGTAGCATCTCACTCTGGCACCCAGGCTGGAGTGCAGTGGCATGATCTCAGCTCACTACAACCTCTACTTCCCAGGGTGAAGCAACTCTCATGCCTCAGCCTCCTGGGTAGCTGGGATTACAGGCACCTGCCTCCGCACCTGGCTAGTCATCATTTTTATCTGCCAGGTAGTTCCTTTTAGAAAGCATATTTTAGCAAAAGGCCACTGAAAAGTATATGTAAATAGGGAGAGTTCAGTTGGAAATGGGGTAAAGATAGAGTCATTTGTATTGGTCAGGTTAAAATTGGCCAGTTTAAATAAACAGTATCAAATTGTACCTCCCCTACGTTCATCTATCAAACTACCTTGCTAACATTATCAGAATTGAGTTGTCGAAGAGTTAGCTTTCCATGAGTTTGCTATCTCTTTTCCCCATGAATTAATCTGAATTAGTTTAAGCTAAGTTTATAATAAGGCCAATTTTCTTTTTTTCAAGTTTAGAAGTTGGTTTGAAAACACTGAAAAAAAGCAGGGTTACTGATGCTGAAAATAAGATGAATGAACTTAAAAACAATGTTTACATTTGTATGCATCCACAGAAATATGAGGGGAAATTATCATTCATTGAAAGTGTCTTTATCCTGACGGGTAATAATGATGGCTAATGAGACTGACATTTACACTGTTCCACAAAAAGGTATTTTTCTAAACATGATGTGTAATTAACACAACTAACACACAAATCATACACACACAAAAACATCAAATTCTCAAGTCTTGCAAATGAATAATGTCCTCCAAAGGGTTCTATTCAACCCAGTTTCATCCTATGTGTAATTTAAAGGCTACTGTGGGTTTCTCTTTAATTCTTTAGAGTGGAGATATACCAGCTCGCATTGATGAAGACTGTCAATTATTTTCATCTTGAAAGGAAGGAAGGGAGGGAGGGAGGGGACAGTGAAGGGGAAAAAGAAGGAGCAACATTAGATTTTGAAAAAAAGCCATTAAAAATGTTTATTACATTCCATAGAGTATAGATGATTCCTCATTTATATTTGGGTCCTTTGATTTTTTTCCTTTATAAGCTGTATTTTTTGTCATTACATAGTATTCCCATTATTTCTATTAACAATTGTATGTATGGGTCTTTTTCTACTAGCAGGAGAGGGAAATAATACTAGAGCAATGACAGACTTTTATATATAATAAAGGATAAGGCTCTCACAGGTCTGTGTGAATTATAAACACCAAGTTTGAGAGTACAAGTAACTATAGTAGAATGATTTATTTTGTATTTTGTTTTGACAATACTGAGCTTTTTTATTTTATGACTTTAGCAAAGACTTTAAAACAAACACTGATTCAGAATGAGAAAATCAAAATGCATCATGAATTACATTGTTAAACACTCCTAGAGAAGGTTCTAGCCAAAACGGTGTTTGGATTTTTTTGGTTCTATACACATTTTTTTTATTCCTGCCTCAGTAGTTTTCCAGTAGTTTCCACTGCTCAGGGCTCAGTCACAACAGGACTCAACTTCGCCATCAGCACTCCTTCTCTACAGCAACCCCCAGCTCATGTAAAACCCTTCCTACCGCTCTTCACCTCAGTACGCTACATCCTAATGAACAAATGTGTTATTTCAGCTGTGTATCCATTTGTCAAAATACAGCCTATTGATAGGGACTAAATCTCTTTTTCTTCAAGATTTCTCCCTTTAAGTTTCCTTTGAACCTCACCACATTTCAAAATAAAAATGTATTATAAAAATTTACCTTAAATAAAAATTTTTATTTCATTTTCAAAAACCTACATTCACTCAGATCAAGGGCTTCATCAACTGATCCTCTTTTTTTCTGATTCAGTCTATTCCAGCTTCTGGTCTGTTCAGTTCTATCTAATCATGGGAGGGGTTTCACGGTCCTTCACATGAGGTGGTTATCCCCACTCTTGTGTCTGTGTAATCCTCCTGTCCTGAAATATCTCCCTGCTCAGTCGCATCAGCCTTTATTCAACATATAATTAAACACATAAATATATACACATATATTTTCTAACATGTAACTCTCCATTTTCATCTCTTTAGTGAAAGCTCATGCTCATAATGACCTAATTCTGATTTTATCTACCTCACTAACTTGTCACAGTATTTGTTCATCTTATTTATAATCATAATTTAGTATTATAAAAACATTTTAATATTAATTGCAGTGATTTGTGACCTCACCCACCTAGATATCTTAAGGAAATCTGATGTGAATTCAGAAGGCCATAGGGGAACAGTCAAAGTTTTTGAACTAGAGGGTAGTATGAAGGAAACTGTGGTTTTCTGATTTTGTCTTCTCTATATAAAATGAGTAAGAGTTGGGATGCCATGCTGCTACCCTGCTTAACATCCTTCAGTAGAGTCCCATGGCTTTCAGCTAAAGGATGGTCTGGAATACCCACCTTTCTACTCTTTTCTACTGCTAACTCCTGCTGCCCCTTCCCCTGGGTTCCATGCCCTTCTCGTCTGCTATGTGGAATTGTTTCTAGACCCGTGAACAAATCTTGCCTCCAGGATAAAAAGCAGATGGGCAGCAGAGAAGAAGGAAACTCCAAAGCAGACAATTACTTCAGAAGAAAATGAAAAATTAATCATAATCTATACATAAGCCACCTGCTTTAAGGATAAAAATAATCAAAAAACTTTTTTATTTAAAAAAAAGTGAGAAATAATCTGAATGAACTTGAAAGTCATGACAAGTTATTGATCCAGTGAGCAAAAAAAAAAAAAAAGGTTTTATATGCATATAATAGTTAAATTACCGAAGATGGACTGAGCTAGATGGAAAAGGGATCTGAAGAAATCTCTAGCTGATAGGATCGACTAAACATTTGGATATGAAACCTGAAAGAATTCCACCATTATTAGCAACTATGTGTAGAGCGTTATGATGTTTGTAGCTTTCTCATTATGGGGAAATTTAAAATTGTATCACTACTCAGAATATTTATTTATATAAAACTGATATATCTCTAACTTTCTCAAATTCCTATGCTAGAAAGATGAAACTACTATACCCTCTGAGCTACCTGAAAGAGACACTTAGAGTCATTCTGATGGCAGTGACCAGTATAAAGGCAATATGTTATAAAGACCAAAATAATCTCCTTAGGAAATAGTCCAAAATCTCTCATGCAAGTGTGGTTCAGTGGCCAAAGGAAAGAAATGGCTTGTGACAACTTGCAAGTATCCAATGCTAGTCTTCAATAAAACCAGAAAATGAAATAATATCAAAAATGTTCATTTACCTACTGGAGAAGGACCAACAATTGTCCAAGAGACACTTCTCCACTTGGGGAAGTCTGATCTTTTTTGAGAACAAATCTTGTATCTCTCCCTTGCCAAAGCAGGATCCTGGCAGTATTTTGTTTCATGATCTAGACACATGGGTATTCATTTCATAAAAATATATTGAACTGTATATCTATATTTGTGCATTTTTATATTTGTATGCTTTACTTAAATTACTATAAAAACATTAAAATTTATTGGCTCTTTTATTTAAATGCTTTGCTTCTAAAATATAGATAGGGTTTTCTGATTTAGGCTGGCAGACTGAATACATGCATCTACTTCTCCTCATTAAGGAGGTCCCACTGAAAAGACATCAATGTTTTTAGAGGTATGGAACCATAAGATGGCTGGAGAGTTAGAAGAAAGACCAGAAAATGTCAAGTTGATGAAGAAAACAGGAAAAGTTTTTTTCCAAAACACCAGAAGTAAAGTTGGCTCTTTTCAAAGGGGTCCTGGAGAGCTATGAGTTCAAAAGCAGCTACCACCAAGAGAAGGAGTGGACTGTGGTGACAATTAAATATGTAATTGCTGTTGGCCAATTCATTTAGGTAGCTTCCCTTCCCTCACAGCCTCCTTACACACAAAGTATATGAAGTAGAGTTTTAGCCCTCAAAGATAAAACTCAAATTTGCTTTTTTACCTAGAGAAGGACTTAATATATTTTCAAAGCCTGCAAAAGGAGCAGAATAGAGTCAAAGGTAACTATAACCCATCACATCAGTAGCTGAGGAAATTAATTAAAAGAGAAGGCAGCTCCATCCAGTCACAGAACACACTAAAGCACTCCATCCTATAGTAAAGATGTAGTAATAATGAAGGTTCCTACATATCTGGAAAAATTATGGTGTCTAGAACTAGCCCTCCTATTTAAGAGAGTGGAATGTCAGAAAACAGAACTCTGAAACTTCAGAAGAACCCCACACCAGGCTGGGCATGGTGGCTCACATCTGTAATCCCAGCACTTTGGGAACCTGAGTCAGGAGGATCACTTCAGGCCAGGAATTTGAGACCAGCCTGGGCAACATAGTGAGACTCCATCTCTACAAAAAATAAGAAAATTAGCTGGGTGTAGTGCCACACACCTATAGTTCCAGCTACTCAGGAGGCTGAGATGGGAGGATTGACTAAGTTTGGGTGGTTGAGGCTGCAGTGAGCCAGTCTAAAAACAAAAAATTTTTTAAAGAACAAAAGAAAGAAAAGAAAACCATATCAAATGCTTATGATGATCCAACCAAATTTTTTATTCAAAAATATAAACAGAAAATAAGAATTTCAGATACCTTAGCACAGAAACAGAGGAAAATATCATTAGAGAAAACAGAGATAATTTAAATAAAAAAATAAATCAACTTCAAAATGTGTAAATGATTGGCATTTCTGTGGGGGCAAATTGGTAGGCAGTGATACATAAAAAGGTGCTAAAATACATATCAATGGTACATAAAATAAAGCAGCAACAATAAAAATTAGTACAAAATTTGGCTTGAAGGAAAAGAAAGGGAAATTTCCAAGTAACAGAAGCAAAAGAAGGAATGGAAAAACAGGGCCGTAAAGAAAGATAGTAATGTTGTCACATCAAGTAATGGATCTTAGCAAGGCAGTTGGATTCTAACAGCCATTCAAGGATAGAAAAAGAAATCTTTGGTGTTCAGGTATGTAGTAATTGGGACTCGGTCCCCTATATAAAACCAGGCATCTCAAAAGGCTATCTTCTCAGTGAAAGGCTAGAAAACTACTGCTCAATAGTCTCTGTGTGTAGCAAGAAAATTTCTTTGTCTAGAGTTTAGGGATATAGAAAAAAAAGCATGTCCTGTGACAGTTTGGAGTTAGAATTTAATGTATTTAGTGAGAAACTCTCTCAATGCAAAACAATGATGTAAAAGTTGTCCCCAGTCTGATCCCACCATACCCATTTGCCTGGCAGAAGAACATCTAAAACTGTTCTGTATCAGCTTTTCAACAAACAGGACCTGACAACTGTCATAGAAAAATCAAAATTCACTGAGGATTAGGTCATGATCAAAAATCACAAAACACATGAAAACATGATTGAGCATGTATAAGAGTCAGAAGGTATAACAAACCAAAGGATTAGCATTTCAAGAACTTAATATACTGGTCATAAATTGACCATAACATAGTTTTATTTTAAAAATTTAAATGGCAAAAAGGGGTAGAAACTACAAGAAATAAATCGTAGTATCAAAAAAACCAGATTAGAAAATAAAATGAATGTAATAACTGGAAATGAACAACACAATGATTGAGACTTAAAACCAAATGGATGGGCTAAACAATGTACTAGACAGTTGAAAATATAATTAGTAAATAAGAAGACAGACTTAGGAAGATACTCAGATAGAGAAATGAAAGTTTAGCAAATAGTAAAGTGAGGTTATAAAGCATGGAAGTAAAATGTGAAGATCTGATGAGTATCTAAGAGGGGTTTCAGAAAGAGGAAAATAAGAGAGGCAATGTTCAAAGAAGATTATCGTTGAATTTTTTTCAAAATTTTTGATGATTTAAATCATAAAATCAGACAAAAACTTAAGGAAAAATAAATGCAGTTGACCCCTGACCAACACAGGTTTGAACTGCATGAGTTTGTTTTACACATGGATTTTAAAAAAAAAATTAGAAAAATTTTTTTGGAGATTTGTGATAATTTGAAAAATAATAATTAAAAAGAAAACCTCACAGACAAACCCCATTGCCTAGAAATACTGAGAAAAAATTTTAAGTTAGGTATGTCATGGATGAATAAAATACATGTAGGTACCAGTAGCCTTTATTATTCACTATCATAAAATACCCACAAATCTATTATAAAAAGTTAAAATTTACCAAAACTTACACAAACACTTATAGACCATACATGGTGCCATTCACAGTTCACATAAATGTGAACAAATATAAAATGCAGTATGAAATCATAGCTGCACAAAGTTAACTGTACTACATACTGTACGATTATAAAAATTTTGTAGCTACCACCTTTTGCTACTGCGGTGAGCTCA
Source organism: Cheracebus regulus (assembly GCA_963574635.1). Classification (NCBI taxonomy): domain Eukaryota; kingdom Metazoa; phylum Chordata; class Mammalia; order Primates; family Pitheciidae; genus Cheracebus; species Cheracebus regulus. Next base: position 9,525 of record CAUYQU010083901.1, on the reverse strand, counting down.
GGTGTTGCAGTATCTGTTTAAAACAATGGCACATTCATCATCTTCAAGTGAGCGGTTTGTCTCTCTGGTAAATTGCATTATCACAGCAAATATTGATGATATAAACTTATGGTATTGATAGATACAGTATAGTACTGTAATATATTTCCTCTTCCTTATTGTCTGGTATGGGACTTTTGGCCCCATTCTTCAGTCATGTGGAAAGGGCCTAACTACGATAAGAAAGGCTCTCCTCAACCACTCCCCTCCCGCGGGGAGAGTTCCTTATCTCACTCTGCCATGGCCCGGCCCAAGGCTAGCAGCCTCCCTCACCCAGCAACGCACCGAACCAATCACCATCTGCTCTATCAGCTCTCCCGTAACTTCCTGTACTACAAGCTTCCACCCGGCAGACTTTTTCTGCCCAACAACTAATCTAGCCAATCACTGCCTGTTACATCATCTCTCCCCACCTCCCGACACCTCCCAATACTCCAGCCCCCATAAAAGTCACAAAACAAAAAAACCCAATACGTAGTTACTGACTCTTCCCCTGTGTGCGAGTCCAGCCCACCCGAAAATCCCAAATAAAGCCTAAACTTAAATTCCGGTTCCAGAACACTTTTCTCGCGGCCAGCTAGCTAAGACGGGTGTCCGGGGGTCTCGGGGGTCACACAGCCAACAGTGCTGAATAGTCACCACAAAGCACAATAAAAAGCCAAGATATTAAATTTAATTTTGTATTCTCTGAATTTTTCAAATCTCTGCAACATTTCTAATGGAATGCTTTGTGAGAAATTAGGTAAATTTTAAACAGTGCCATCTATTGAAATCTTTTTAATCAACCACACCTACCCAATTTTGATTGGAACTAACATTCTCTCCTAGAACTTAACCACTGGTTGGGTCTGTATAGAGGCTCATGGCTCTTCTATTTCCATTAGCTTTCTGCTAATGGCATACAGATTCCTCCATCTGAGAGTAGCTTTGCTTGAGGCCTCTTATTGCCTTCCATTAACAACAATAGAATTAGGAGAAAGATAAAGAATAATGTTACCTGTTACATTTGATATATGGGTTCCTACTAATGGACATACATGAGTATTTAACATATTATAAGATACCCAAGAATCTATAAACTATTAGGAATCCAAATAGTTTGGTTAGAAGAACCCCAAAAGTAGCAGAAACATGTTCTGTCACCATTTTGATTATACTCTATCCTCACATTTAACATATTTGTATTAAGTACTTACTATGTACTAATTATTCTAGGCCTTTGGATACAACAGCAAATAAACATAAGTCTCTTTTATTCTGTTGGAGTGTAGGGAGATGAAGGATATAGACAATAAACAAAGAACAAAGATAATTTTATTTCTTATTTTAAAAAACAGGGAATCAGGGAAGTGAGGCAATCAGGGAAAACCTCTCTGGAGAGGTTAACTATGAACAGAGAGTTAAATGGGGAGAAGGCCCAGCAAGATCTGAAGTTACCAGTACATGGAACACTTGCAGTGGCCTACTGATGGCAACCATCTTGGTTGATTTAACGGCCAAAAAATAAGTGGCGATATGGAGTGAGCAAGGAGTAAACAAAAAGAAGTGTGGTCAAAGTGTGGGCAGAGGCCTGAACATAAGCAACTACTTAATGATTTTAAGCAAGAGGATAATGTGATCAGATTTTTGTTTTGTGGAGATTTAACGATAATTCCCTGTGGAAGAGGCCACTGGCATAGGACAAGGGTGGAATTAAGAGACGATCACCAAGCACAGTCTCTCACGCCTGTAATCCCAGCACTTTGGGAAGCCAAGGCAGGCAGATCATTTGAGGTCAGGAGTTCAAGACCAGCCTGGTCTATATGGCAAAACCCTGCCTCTACTAGAAATACAAAACTTAGCTAGGCATGTTGGCAGGTGCCTGTAGTCCCAGCTACTGGGGAGGCTAAGGAAGGAGAATCATTTGAACCCGGGAGTTGAAGGTTGCAATGAGCTGAGATCGTGCTAATGCACTCCAGCCTGGGCAACAAGAGTGAAACTCCATCTCAAAAAAAAAAAAAAAAAAGAGAGAGAGAAGATCAATGTGGTTTTATAATGTGGAATAGCTGTCATCTATAGAATTCTGCTCATCTTATCTGACTTAGACCTTGGCTAGAATACAGCATGCTTCCTATATGACATTAGATAATAAAATTCTCATATGGATAAGTCTCAGTCATGATACAAAATGAATTAACCCAGGCACAGGAAATAATATTCCTTTGAACCTTGTTCTACTGAAGGAGTGGGGAGATGAAGTTTCAAAGACTAACCAACATATTTTCATTTTAAGTTATCTTAAAATCTAAATGGGCCATGGACCAAATAGAGAAGATGGCAGAAAACAAAATATAGGTAAAGCCAGGAACAGGGGCTTATACCTGTAACCCCAGCACTTAGGGAGGTTGACAGCAAAGTATTGCTTAAGCCCAGGAGTTCAGGACCAGCCTGACATGGTGAGACCCCATCTCCACAAAAAATTAAAGAAAATTGGCTGGGTATAGTGGCACATGCCTGTTGTTCCACTTGAGTGGAATGACACTTGAGCCCAGGAGATCAAGGCTGCAATAAGCAGCAGTTTTACCACTGCATTCCCACCTGGGTGACAGAGCAAGACACTGTCTCAAAAGGAAAAAGAATACAGGTCAAATCATAGGTAATATTCAAATAATTGCCTACTCCATTTCTGATATTAGTAAACCTAAACTTTTCTTTCTCAATGCAACAGTTTTGAGAGATTTAAGAGTCATTGTTTTTCACTTAGTAATATTTATGGAAAACTGGAGAACATATTTTCTACTGTTCATAGTAACGACGTGGTTTGTCGTTATTGTTAACATTAGAATATGTTATACATACTGAAAAGTTCATGTAAGTGTAAACATGATGAATTGTCACAACTAAACACACCCATTAAACTACCACTCAGATTAAGAAACCACAGTAACCTTCTCATACTCCTTTGCAGTCACTGCTTTCCAAGGATAACCATTATTGTAACTTCTGACAGCACAGATTCGTTATGCCTGTTTTTACAATGTATGTAAGTGGGATCATACAGTATGTTTTCTTCTGTGCATGGCTTGTCTCATTTAATATTATCCTTGAAATTTATTCATACTATTGTGTAGCTGTAGTGCAATCATTCTTATTACTACCCTTTGTGTGAATATCCCTCAGTGTATTCATCCACTGTAGTATTAATAGGTATTAGGGTAATTTCTAGTTTAAAGCATTGCTGCTATGAACATTATAGATGTCCTTAGATAGAAATATATATGTATACACACACACACACACACACACACATAAATGCAAATACAAACACACATTTTCTGTTTGGTATAGACCTAAGAATGAAATTGCTGGACCGTAGATTATGCACAGTTTAAGCTTTAACTGATATTGCCGGTTTTCCAAATACACTATACCAATGGACATCAGCAACATATGAGTATGCCAGATGTTTCACATCCTGGAAAGGCCCAGTTTGGCTTTTATATCTGTTCTACTTAAGAGATAAGTAAATGCATTTTGGAATACATTAGGAATACATGATTTTTATAAAGTGGTCTGGCACCTCCCATATAATTGGTATATTTCCTTTTGGAAGTCATTGGTATCTTTGGCCACACATATCACAGAAATGAGAAAGGCATGAGATGATGGTATGGAGCTGACACCACACTTCCTCATCACTAGTGTCTATGGGTCACTTCCTGTGAGCAAATCTCTGTGCTTGATGTGTAATACCTCATGTTGTAAAGACAACAAATGCCATCTGTATATCCATGGACCTGATTTTTTTTTATTCTCTGGTCAATAACAAAATCTTTTTTAGAATAGTATATTTTCATACATGCTTCTTAAATTGAGACATTAAATTATAATTAATAACTATCTATTTAAAGATCATCTTCAGCCAGTTTATAGCAGGAATATTTTAATCAGAAAGGAAATACAGTGATTACAAAATAATTCCTTTGAGAACATTTTGTCTAAAGCTATCTATTCTATAAAATTTTTCATCTTTCTGGTTTTAGAAAAAAATTCAACTTTAACAACACTTCATGAAATAATTGTATTCTATGGGCACAAGGAATAGCTTGCTAAGAAAAATACATACTGAAACTGAGAAGTTAATATCTATTCTATGCCAAAGTGCTATATGAGGAATCTTGGAACCGTCTGCCATTAAGTGAAGCAAAACAACAGCTCTTTCAAAATGTTCATGAGTGACACTGAAATTTATGATATGTGGGTGGCAGCTGCTTCTGCTATCCTGGCCAACTAGATCAGTGATTATAATATATTTTATACACATTTTTCAAGAAACAGTAGAATATTCAACAGGACAAAATTAATTAATTTAATGTTTAATCATGTTCAAGCAAGGGAATTATCAGTATTCATCTTATCTTCTTCTATTTATCCAATAATTATTTATCTTCTTACTTTCAGGTAAACATAAATTTTTCAGAACACAGTGTAATTGTCTAGGAAACTGATGAATATATTATAGTCTTTTATTCAAGATAGAGCACTAATATATTTTAATTAGATTAAGAAAAATGATAAAATTACTCTCTTTTCTGGGGAACAGGAGATAGCAGACAGGTAACATTTTAATGTGTGTTGCACTAAATTCCATATTATGTATTGCAAAAATAGTGTCAGAACCTTATAAGAAAACAATATATTATTTGTGTGCTTTCTCAGATGCAAGACTCTCAAACTGATTATCTTAACTACTTCCTGCAAATTATTATTGTGGTGGTTAACCTAAAATATTGTGAAGATCAAATATTATAATAAATTATTAGGTGGCAGAAGTTTAGTTTTCAAAATATCATAGGCAAAGTTGTACTTGGTATGAGGGGAATGCTGAAATTTCTATGAGCTATTAAACATTTATATCGTTCTCACTCTTGTGGTAAGATAGGTGCTTCTGTAACAAGTCAGGCAGGACACAGATTCTACGTTCCAATTTTTTCTGGTCTATAGACTTCATTTTCACAACTACAAACCCTTAATAAACACTGTGCATACCTATGGATTTGCTGTGCCCTTTCCACAATCATTCAAACTCTCCTTCAAAAATTATTTAAGCCATATTGAAATAAATATTATTAGAACCTAGTATTATAGTATTTAACTTAAATTTAAAGAGTTTTGGTTTAGTGGTCTGTTGAGAAGTCTTTTCTCAAATGACAAAGGACAGGGAATAAGGCAATAAAACCTGGTGGTTAAGAGATGAAATATTGAGGGAAAACAACCTGGGCTTGAGTCCAGGTTCTTAACCTTGCTAGGTTTGAGAAGTTGGGCAAGTTCAAGAAGCTGGCAGAGCCTTAGATCCCTCATCTCTAAAACTTGGGTAATGATATTGACCTCACTAGATATTTAATAATACAGAAAGCTGATAAAATAGACATATAGTCATGAGAATAGCACCTGATCCATCTAACCTCTCACCAAATGACAGGATTATTGTTACTTGTTAATATTTAGGAAGAGTGGCATCTTAGGGATGAGCACTGTTATAGCTTTGATCTGAAAACATACATCCTCAAAAGTGGGTGCAGGAAACAGAACTTCTAGTGGAATCAGTGCTAAATTAAAAAAAAAAACAAACTTGGTCATACTTCAACTGGAATCTAGCATCTTTTCTAAATTCAGCATCATTTATCTATTCCATTACATTTCTTTCTTCTTGAGGAAAAGCATACATGTTAGCCAAAAAAATATAGTCTTTTAATTTTGCTGTCCCTAGTCAGGACTCAGAAACTGGTGATAAAAAGGAAAATGCTTTTAGAAGTAACTGAATTTCTTATTTCTAGTCTGGATAGTCCACAGTACTTGAAAAGACACTGAACAGGGAGGCCAGCAACCTGGATCACTCAACAGCCAGCTCTGCCTCTGAAAAGCTCTATCATATTTACCAGTCAACAAAACCTGCTGAGCCTCCACAGCCTTCCACAGAAAAAAAGAAGGCTAGTTATATAAGTGGTTTTTCAAACTTTAAAAGTCAAAGGAATTCTTTCTTCAGTTTATATCTTATCAACTATGATCGTTTTAATGAGTGCAGACAAAGTATTTGACAAAAATCAACATCTATTCATAATAAAAACTCTCAACAACACAAAGTGAAGAGCTGGAAAATGTCCATGCAAATGGAAACCAAAAGGAGCAGGAATAGCTGTTTATATCAGATAAAATAGTCTTTAAGTAAAAGCTATTTAAAAGAGATAAAGAAGGTCATTATATCATGGTTAAATGGGTTGATTCGGGAAGAGGATATAACAGTTGTAATATATATATATATATATTTATATTTATATATAGAGAGAGAGAACTAGCATTGCATCATGTAAATATATAGAGTAAATATTAATAGATATGAGTGAAGAGATAGAGTACAACACAATAACAGTAAGAGATTTTAACAGCCCACTTACAGTAATGGAAAGATTATCCAGACAGAATATCAAAAAGAAAACATCTAAATTAAAGCTGCACTCTTGACCAAATGAACCTAACAGACGTATACATCCAACACTGCAGAATACATATTCTTCTCAACTGCACATGGAAAATACTCCAGGAAAGATCATATGTTAGGTCACAAGACAAATCTTAACAAATTTAAGATAATTTATATTGAATTAAGTATCATATGACTATTACAGTCATTATGAAAAACAATATGGAGTTTCCACCCCAAAATTAAAAATAGAACTACAATATAGCCCAGTAATCCCACTCCTCAATATTTAACCAAAGGAAATGAAATCAGTATGTTGAAGAGATATCTGTATTCCCATGTCGATGGCACCACTGTTTACAATAGTCAAGACATGGAATCAACCTAGGTGTCGCTAAACAGAAACAGGGATAAAGAAAGTGTGGTACACATACACGATGGAATAGTATTCAACCATAAAAAGGAAGAAAATATTGTCATCTGCAGCAATGTGGATGAAACTGGAGGACAAGTTAAGTGAAACAAGCCAGGAACAGAAAGATAAATACTATATAATCTCACTCATATGGGGAATCTAAAACATTGCTGTCATAGAAGTAGAGAATAGAATGGTGATTACCCAAGAGCAGGGAGAGTTTGGAAAAATGTTGGTCAAAGGATGCATATTTACAGTTAAAGAGGAGGAATAAGTTCAAAACATATGGTTAATGATAATATAGTGTGTTCTTAAAAAATGCTAAGATAATGGAGGTAAAGTGTTATTGCCACAAAAATGATAACTATATATTTGTTATTTAGCTAGATTTAACCATTCCACAATGTGTATAATATGCTTCAAAACATTATGCTATACATGATTAATACATACAAATTTATATATCAGTTAAAAAATAAATTTTCAAATTATAAAAATTTTAACAAAATCAGTATAAAAGAAATATATCACAACATAATAAGCATCATATGTGATCAACTCACAGTTAACATCCCACTCAATGGTGAAAACCTGAAAAATCAGAAACAAGACAATGATGCCCCCTCACTGCCTTTATTCATCGTAGTACTGGAGGTCCTAGCCAGAGCAATGGGACAAAAGAAAATAATAAAGAGAATCCAAATAGGAAAGGAAAAAGTCAAATTATCCTTGTTTGGAGACAATATATCTTATTTTTAAGAAAAACTTAAACATTCTACCAAAAAATTATTAGAATAAGCAAATTTAGTAAAGTTGCAGAATACAAAAATCAACATACAAAAATGAGTAGTATTTCTATATGTCAACAGTGAAAAATGAGAAAAAGAAACTGAAAAAGTAATCCTATTAACAATAGTTGCAAATGAAATAAAATACCTAGAAATACATTCAACCAAAGAAGTGAAAGATATCCACAATAAAAACTAGAAAACATTTATGAAAGAAAGGGGCAGGTCAGGCATGGTAGATCGCGCCTGTAATTCCAGCACTTTGGGAGGCTGGAGCAGGCAGATCACCTGAGGTCAGGAGTTTGAGACCACCCTGGGCAACATAATGAAACTCTGTTTCTACTAAAAGTACAAAAATTAGCAGGGGGTGGTAGTGGGTGCCTGTAATCCCAGCTACTCAGGAGGCTGAGGCAGGAGAATTACTTTAACCCAGGAGGCAGAGGTTGCAGTGAGCTGAGATCACACCACTGGACTCCAGCCTGGGCGACAAGAGAGAGACTCTATCTTGAGAAAGAAAAGAAAAGAAGCCAAGGAAGAAAAGAAAAGAAGGAAGGAAGGAAGGAAGAAGGGAGGGAGGGAGGGAACACAAAAATATGGAAAGATGTTTCATGCTCATGGATAGGAAAAATTAATATTAAAATGTCCACATTACCCAAAGAGATCTATGGTATGGATTCAGTAAAATTCCAAAATACTAATGACACTTTTCACAAAAATAGAAATATCAATCCTAAAATTCATAGGAAACCCAAAAGGATCCCAAATATTTTAATCAATTGAGCAAAAAGAACAAAGAGACATCACACTGCCTGATTTCACAATACACAACAAAGCTACAGTAATTAAAACAGTTTGCTACTGGCACAAAGATATACATAACAGTGGAATAAAAGAAAGTGTCCAGAAATAAGCCCATTTATATATGGTCAGCTAACTTTCACAAAAGCATCAAGAAACATAGGGATCCAAGATGGCTGATTAGGAGCAGCTCAGGATTACAGCTCCAGTGAAAGCACAGAGAGTGAGTGGATGCCGCATTTCCAGATGGATTTTTATTAGCCACAGACCAGGAGATTCCCAGGCGGAGGAGCCCCACGGGTCACCAGCACGGCTGTTTTGGCCAGCACAGCTGTTTTGCCAGCGCCCCGGCACGGAGGTTCTCTGTACAAAATACACTGTTCTGGGTCCCCTTTTAACTGGCGAGTGGAGCTATGGGAAGGCAGATTAAAAAGGGGACTGAATCAGGGAGCCAGCCCAGGAGATTCCCGGGCAGAAAAGCACCACGAATCTCAGCGCTGCTATTTCAGCAAGGGCAGTGTGTCACCGCACAGGAAATCACACAGATCCTGGTGCCTTTTCAACAGGTGACTGGAACACCTGGGAGAGAGTCCACCATTCAACTAAAAAACAAAAGGCTCTGAGGCAGCAAGCCAGGTGATCAGGCTCGGCTAAAACAGCAATTGGAGACATTCTCAGTTGAGAGTTTCAGAGCAAGCACAGCTGAACCTGGGACAGTCCAATTCTGTAGGGGAGGGGCATCCGCCATTACCAAGGCACTCCACCACTGTGGATGCAGTCTGCCATTGCCAAGGCAACCTGCCATTACAGAGGTGGGCCACTATTGCCGAGGCAGTTCTAATTACACCCATATAAACAGGACTGCAGGGAAGTTCACATGGCAGCTGGGCAGAGCCCACAGCAGCTCAGCAAAGCCTCTGCAGGCAGACAGGGACTGGGCTGCCTCCTCGCTGGGCAGGGCAGCCCTGAAAAGAAAAAAAAAGACAGCAGCACAGTGGAAACTCATAAATAAAGCCCTAACTCCC
>CAUYQU010083900.1:0-33909 GCA_963574635.1 Cheracebus regulus | reverse complement strand
CATTCTCTCTCCCTCTTTCTCTTCCTCTTTCTTTCTTTCATTCTTTTTTTCTTTCTTTTGCTGTTTCTTTCTTTCTCCTTTTCTCTCTTTTTCTAAAATCTCTTCCTCTTTCTTTCTCTTTCATTTTTTTCTTTCTTTTGCGTTTCTTTCTTTCTCCTTTTCTCTCTTTTTCTAAAATCTCTTCCTCTTTCTTTCTCTTTCATTTTTTCTTTCTTTTGCTGTTTCTTTCTCCTTTTCTCTCTTTTTCTAAAATCTCTGCCTCTTCCTTTCTCTCTTTCATTCTTTTTATTCTAAAAAAAAAAAAGAAGAAAAAAAAAGAAAAAAAAAAAAACCCAAAACCAGCCAACCAACAAACAAAAAAACAATGTCTCCAAAGTTTTTCCAATGTATTGTTTTCTGAGGAAAGAAAGCACATGCATCATCTCGGAGGAACCTGCATCCCAGAGTGACTTCTGCAAAACCCGGCTTCCCCTCCCTTCCCTTCATAGGCTGTGGCCTCAAATCCCACCTCCATGTTTGCTTCCAGAGAACCCTACCTGTGACACTCTAATGAACATCTGAAAACCTTGTTTCATTTTGATTTTCCCTCCAAATTTCCACAAATATAGATTTCCCTAAAATGTACAAAGATTTACAGAAAGAAATGGTGATTTGTGTTATTTTAGTTATTTATATACTTCTTACTATTTAATTTTTGTTTTCATTAAGACTGTCTGCCTTATCTGTAGTTCATTAGCAATATTCCAAAACACATAAAATAGTTTTTCACATGTGAGGAGTATTGCGGAACTACTAAGGCATATACCAGATGCCTTTTCTGCTGTTGCTAAAAAATAAGACTGAGTGAGTGTATTTATGTTATTTATTAGCAAACATTGAAAATTTCAGATTACCCTCTATAGTCCAGAGTTTGACTTTAGAATCTAGAGAACCTTATCATTGCCTCATAGGGCATACCCAGAATAACATTAGAGCAACAAAGATCCCTTCTTCTAGCTGTTTTGGAGGAATCACAGGTGCACAGAATTTCAAATTATAATCCTTTAGCTTGAAATTAAAAATAAAATTGTTTAATTTTCCAAATGACCCTGCATTTTCCCTAAATTTATTGACTAAAATTTACAGAAAAATTGAAGTTAGTAGCTTGTCACTAACTATAATTAATGCAAGCAAAATAATATTTTAATTACACATGAAAAAGTAATGACTAATTGATCTAATTTTCTACATGATTAATAAAGTATTATATTTACTATATTAACGTGATGAGATGTTTTTCCCTTCTTCTCCTCTCTCTTTCTTTCCTTCCTTCTGTCCTTTCTCCCTTTCTTTTCTTACTTTTCTTCTTTCCTTTTTTTACCTCATTTCCTCTTTCTCTTTATCTCTCTCTTCTTCCTTTCTCTTCTTGCTTCCTCTTTTCCTTCTGTCCTCCTACCTTCTCTCCCTCCCATCTTCTCTTTCACCTTTTTCCTTTCCTTTCCTTCCTTTCCCCCTCAATTTCTTCCCATCTTCTTTATTTTGTTTCCTAGAATTTTAAAAAGGACCTTTAAGGCATAATATTAGTGTGTGCTATAAGAGAGATTTTGTTACATTATTGAGAAGAAGTTGGGCCTTCTAAATAACCATTTCATTGATCATATTTAGCCCAGATTTGAAGGAGTGTGTTTCTTTTACATCATCTTGTTTTGAAATAAATGCATCCCAGGCTAGGCGCAGTGGCTCATGCCTGGAATCTTAACCCTTTGGGAGGTCGAGCAGCGGGTCTTTATAAATGTTGACAGCTTTGGATATTCTCTCTCTGAGGAGGTATGAAGAGAGGTATGAAGACTGAAGCATTATTTTTTTTTTCCAGCAATGAGTTCCTTTTTATCCAAGCAGGCATTTTGGCGAATAAAACAGGCACTATTCATCAAATTCTCTCAGGTTTGACTCTGGTTATGCCAGTGAGTACAGATAAGTACCTTAATGATATCACAGCCATTTGTATCATGATAGGTGAGCAGTGTGAGGGAGAAACAAACCTAATTTGCTTTTAGTGATAGTGCTAGTGTAAAACGGGAGATTTCACAGTGAACAGCTGAAGTGTTTGATCTCGGAGATGTTGGCTTTGCTTGAGAGACACATAGTAGACATTCCCACTGTCCCTTTGCTTTGCGAAACATCAGTGCTTTCCAGGTGGCTTAAATGTTTATGGAAGTGAGAAGATGGCAGGATGTCCAAACAGGAATTTGCATCGGGGCCAAAACATGTCTAGAAGGCACTTTAGTTTCATTTGTAGAAATCTAGCAGCATTTTTCAGTTTCAGTGTCTGGCAGAAGGACTGTGACTGATCTGACTATTCAGCTTTGCGTGGAGGGGCAAGGGCTCTGATGAAGGCTGCCATGGGTGAGTTTATAAATTGAAACAGGACTCCTAGGCCTGAGAAGTTCAGACAGTTTAGGAACTTTAAATTATTCATGGCCAGTCTCTTTGCTTTCATTAATATGCATTGGTATGCCTGCCCTGGAGACTGTGTTTCAGGGTGCAGTGACTCTCACCTAATGCTATTGATTTTATGTAGTTTTGAAATTGTCATTTGGGAAATATGGGGCAAATGACTAGCAAAAAAATCAAAAGCACTGATATCCCTCTTCTGGAGTGTTAGCTTTGGGTAGAAAAATAGAAAAGATAGGATCCAAAGGTATTTTTAAGAGCAGATCCCAGGGGGTTCTTGAGTTCAATGCTAGAGGATTTTGATTTCATTTATTTTTCCCTGTGGAACGCTAATAAGAATATGAAGATTGCCAAATAAGAACAGCTTCTAGCAAGATCAATGCAGAAGGTGGGTGATTTCTGCATTTCCAACTGGGGTACCCAGCTCATTTCACTGGGAATGGTTAAACAGTGGGTGCAGCCCATGGAGGGTGAGCTGAAGAAAGGTGGGGTGTTGCCTCACCCAGGAAGCACAAAATGTCAATGCCTCCCCTAGCCAAGGAAGCCATGAGGGCCTGTGCCATGAGGAACACTGCATTCTGGCCCAGATACTATACTTTTCCCATGGTCTTCACAACCCACAGACCAGGAGATTCCCTCTGGTGCCTAGACTACCAGGGTCCTGGATTTCAGTAACAAAACTGGGTGGCCATTTGGGCAGATGCTGAGCTGGCTGCAGGAGTTTCATACCCCAATGGTGCCTGGAACGCCAGTGAGACAGAAACATTCGCTCCTCTGGAAAGGAGGCTGAAGCCATGGAGCCAAGTGGTCTAGCTCAGCAGATCCCACCCCCACAGAGCCCAGCAAGCTAAGATCCACTGCCTTGAAATTCTCACTGCCAGCATAGCAGTTGGAAGTCGACCTGAGATGCTCAAACTTGATGGAGGGAGGGGCATCTGCCATTGCTGAGGCATGTGTAGGTGGTTTTTCCTTCACAGTGTAAACAAAGCCGCTGGGAAGTTTGAACTGGGAGTAAGCCCACTGCAGACCGGCAAAGTTGGTGTAGCCAGATTGCCTCTCTAGATTCCACCTCTCTGGGAAGGGCATCTATGAAAGAAAGGCAGCAGCTCCAGCCAAGGACTTATAGATAAAACTTCCATCTCCCTGGGACACAGCACCTGGGGAGAGGGATGGCTATGAGGGCAGCTTCAGCAGACTTAAATGTTCCTGCCTGCTGGCTCTAAGGAGAGCAATGGATCTCCTAGCACAGCACTCGAGTTCTACTAAAAGACAGACTGCCTCCTCAAGTGGGTCCCCGAGTTCTGGGCCTCCTGACTGGGAGATACCTCCAAGCAGGGGTCGAGAAGAGCTCCTGCTGGAATCTGGCAAGTGCCCTTCTAGGACAAAGCTTCCAGAGAAAGAAACAGGTAGCAATCTTTGCTGTTCTGCAGCCTTGGCTGCAAATAGAGTCTGGAGTAGACCTCCAGCAAATTCCAGCAGACCTGCAGCAGAGGGGCTTGACTGTTAGAAAGAAAAATAACAAACAGAAAGGAATAGCATCGACATCAACAAAAAGGACATCCACATAAAAACCCCATCTGAAGGTAACCAACATCAAAGACCAAAGGTAGGTAAATCCATGAAGATGAGGAAAAACCAGCACAAAAGGCTGAAAATTTCAAAAACCAATGTCTTTTCTCTTCCAAAGGATCACAACTCCTTGCCAGCAAGGGACCAAAACTAGGACAAAGAATGAGTTTGATGAATTGACAAAAGTATGCTTCAGAAGGTTGGTAATAACAAACCCCTCTGAGCTAAAGGAGTATGTTCTAACCTAATGCAAGGAAGCTAATAACTTGAAAAAAGGTTTGAGGAACTGCTAACTAGAATAACACGTTTAGAGAAGAACATAGATGACCTACTGGAGCTGAAAAATAGCACGAGAACTTCATGAAGCATACACAAGTGTCAATAGCCATCTCAATCAAGCTGAAGAAAGGATATTAGAGATTGAAGATTAACTTAATGAAATAAATTGTGAAGACAAGATTAGAGAAAAATAATGTAAAGGAATAAACAAAGCCTCCAAAAAATATGGGAATATGTGAAACTATTCCCAGACTAAACCTATGTTTGATTGGTGTACCTGAAAGTGATGGGGAAAATGAAGCTAAGTTGGAAAACACTCTTTAGGATATTATCTAGGAGAACTTCCCCAACGTAGCAAGGCAGGCCAACATTCAAATTCAGGAAGTACAGAGAACACCACAAAGATACTCCTTGAGAGGAGCAACCCCAAGGCACGTAATCATTAGATTCACCAGGGTTGAAATGAAAAAAAAAGTTAAGGGCATACAGTGAGAAATGTCAGGTTATAAACAAAGGGGAGTCCATCAGAATAACAGTGGATCTCTCACCAGAAATTCTACAAGCCAGAAGAGAGTGGGGGCCAATATTCAACGTTCTTAAAGAAAAGAATTTTCAACCAAGAATTTCATATCCAGCCAAACTAAGCTTCTTAAGTGAAGGAGAAATAAAATCCTTACAGACAAGCACATGCTGAGAGTTTTTGTCACCACCAGGCCTGCGTTACAACAGCTCTGAAGGAAGCACTAAATATGGAAAGGAAAACCCAGTACCAGCCACTACAAAAACATACCAAATTGTAAAGACCATCAACACTATGAAGAAACTGCATCAACTAATTAAAAAAATAAACAGCTAGCATCATAATGAAAGGATCAAATTTATACATAACAATATTAAGCTTAAATGTAAAAGGGCTAAATGTCCCAATTAAAAGACACAGACTGGCAAATTGGATAAAGAGTCAAGACCCATTGGTGTGATGTATTCAGGAGACCCATCTCACATGCAAAGACACACATAGGCTCAAATTAAAATGATGGAGGAAGATTTTTCCAAGCAAATGGAAAAAAAAAGCAGGGGTTGCAATCCTAGTCTCCAATAAAACAGCCTTTAAACCAATAAAGATTAAAAAAGACAAAGAAGGGCATTGCATAATGGTAAACAAATCAATGCAAAAAGAAGAGCTAACGATCCTAAATACCTATGCACCCAATACAGGTTTAGGCTCCCAATAATCTGTCACAATAACCAAAACAATAGAAATACAAATATAATAGCAAATGCCAAACAGTGTTGTAGTGGGACACTGATCAAAATCTGGCTCTTTTACTCTTTATAAGTGAATTCAGAGCTTTGTTGGAGCTCAGGGGAGAAGGAAGAAAATTCTGTTATTTTAAACCAGAAATAACTGAGAAAACACTTAAATCAATCGGTTTATTGAACTCAAGTTGATTTTATTAAGTTTTTAGCCCATGGTTATATGAGTACTTTAAGTTGAGTTATATAAAAATACAAATGCTTTCTACTGAGGAACTTAAGATTTAACATTTCAGAAATTTATTGACCAAGAAAACGTTCTAAGTAACAGTAATTACTTTTGCTGCCTATCCTGTGTGCTGTCATACAGATTTTTCCCTTTGTGCTAACTTAGCAGAGTTACCATCAGCTCATGTTTTAGATAGACATTTTATATAGATTCAGGATAAGTCCCCCAAATTAAGTCCTACTAGTACCCAGTTGTATAAAGAAAATATAACTTTGTTATTTTCTGTAAGTGGCCACATTTTATTTTACAGTCCCACTTTTCCTCTGGGGAAGATAAAGTCTAGAGAGTAACTGTGAAGAATGGTTTCTTAGCCTTTTCTCAGAAGTGTTCCTTATTGTTTAACTCGTCAATTCAAAGTTAAACTTCCTAGTTATATCTGTTTTCCCCTTACTCTCTTCCAGAATCTTGTCTCGATATATGAGAAGTCTTATTTTTATTTAAGGTTCTTAACACTTTTGTGCATTTATTTAAATTTACAGATAAATTTGTATGTATTTATTATGTACGGCATGACATTATATAATATTATATATATACATACTGTATATATATGCTGTATAATGGTTAAATCCAGCCAATCAACAAATGCATCACCTCACATAGTCATCTTTTTTGTGGTGAGATCTCCTAACACCTAATTTTTGTGTGTTTTTAAAAGAATACAATATATCATCACCACTATAGTGACCATGTTGTAAAGTAGATCTTTTGAACTTACTTCTTTTATCTAACTGTAGCTATGCATTTTTTGATAACCATCTCTCAAATTTCCACTCCTTGCTAACTACCCCTGCCTTTGGTAACACCATTCTACTCTCTACTTCAGTGAGATCAACGTCTTTAGATTCCATATATGAATAAGACCATGTAGTATTTTTCTTTCTGCATTTGGCTTATTTGACTTAAGATAATGCCCTCTAGTTCATCCACATTGTCACTAAGAACAGAATTGCCATCATCTTTATGACTGCATAGTATTCTATTGTGTAGTTTTTTGTTTTAGATTGTTCACTCTTAAAATATAGAAATGCTACTGATTTTTGTAAATTAATTTTGTACCCTCCAACTTTACTAAAATTATCAGTCCTAATAGTTTTTTGTTGAATCTTTAGGTTTTTTTTTTTCAAATAAAGACTATGTCTTCTGCAAATAAGGAAAATATGACTTCTTTCCTTTCAATTTGGATACCTTTCATTTTATTCCCTTGTCTGATTTTCCAGCTTGAACTTTCAATACTATGTTGAATAATAGTGGTGCAAGTGGGAATGCTTGCTGTGTTTCAGATCTTAGAGGAAAAGGTCTCCGTTTTTTTCCATTCAGGATAATATTAACTGTGGGTCTGTCATATATGCCTTTTATTACGTTGAAGTATATTCCTTCTACACCAATTTTTTTTTTTTCTTTTGAGCGTTTTTATTATAAAAAGGCATTTGGTTTTATCAAACAGTTTTTCAGCATAAACTAAAATGATCATATGGTTTTATCCTTCATTTGATATGATGTGTTACATTGCTTTATGCATATGTTGAACCATCCTTGCATCCTGTGAATAAATCCTTCTTGCTAGTAATAAATAATATAACTAATGTATTTTTGAATTCCATTTGCTAATATTTTGTTGAAGATTTTTGCATCAATATTCATTAGTGATATTGGCCTATAATTTCCTTTATTTGGTGTGTCTTCATTTTTGTATCAGGGTAACACTGGCTTTATAGAATGAGTTTGGAAGTATTCCCTCCTTCTGTATTTCTTGGAATAGTTTGAGTAAAATTGGTATTTGCTCTTCTTTAAATGTTTGGTAGAATTCAGCAGCTAAGCCATTAGGTCCTGTGCTTCTCATTATTCAAAAAATTATTATGGCTTCGATTTTGTTACCTGTTATTGGTCTTTTTGAGTTTTTTTGGAATTCTTCCTTGTTCAGTCTATGTAGGTTGTATGTGTCTAAAAATTTGTTGATTTCTTTTAGGTTTTAAAATTTATTATCATATAGTTACAGTAGCCACTAATGATTTTTTAATTTCTCCAATATCTGCTGTAATGTCTCCTTCTTCATATCTGCTTTTATTTACTTGGATCTTCTCTCTTTTATTCTTTGTTAAACTGGCTAAAGATTTTTCAATATTGTTTACTTTTTTAAAAAACAAACCTTTGGTTTCATAGATGTTTTGTATTTTTTATTTAATTTCATTTATTTCTGCTCTGATATTTATTACTTCTTTTCTTTTAACTTTGCAATTTCTTTGATCTTGCTTTTCTAGTTCTTTAATATGCATCATTAAATTGCTAATTTGAAGTTTTTCCTTTTTTGTGATGTAGCCACTTATAGCTATAAATTTTCATCTGAGTACTGCTTTTGCTGTATCCCATAGATTTTTGTATGTTTTGTTCCCATTATCATTTTCCTTAATACATTTTTAATTTTCTTCTAAATCCCTTCATTGATGCACTGGTAATTCAGGAGCATATTGTTTAATTTTTATGTATTTTCATAGTTTTCATAATTGCTCTTGTTATTAATTTTTAGTTTTATTATGTTGTGGTCAGAGAATATGTTTAATATTATTTCAGCTTTATGAATGTTTTAAGACTTGTTTTATGACCTAACATATGGTCTATCCTTGAGAATGATTAATGTGTTGAGGAAAAGAATGTTTATTTCATAGCCACTGCATGAAATATCTTTAAATATCTATTATATCCATTTGTTCTATAGTTCAGATGAAGTCTGATATTTCTTTGTACATTTTATTGTCTGGAAGCTCTGTCCAATGCTGAAAGTGAGGCATTGAAGTCTCTAGATATTATTGTATTGGACTTTATATCTCTCTTTAGCTCTAATAATATTTTGCTTGATTTTCACATATCTGGGTGCTTCAGTGTTGGGTGTTACCAGCGGTGAATCTGCAACTGGTGTCATCTCCACAGCAATTCCAATCCTTGTCTTCTTAGAAATAATAATTCAACTGAGAGATGGAGGCAAGTTTTAAAGCAGAGGCAGAGCCTTATTGAAAGAAGCAAAGTACATTGGGAAGATGGCCAAGAAGGGGACTTGAGAGCTCAAGTCCCATGCTCAGTCTGTGGCTTGGGATTTTCATAGCCTGGCTTGGTTCCAGGTATTCTTTTCGATTCCCTTGATTCATCCCTCCCTTAGGCTGAGATGTATCTCTAACTGATGCATGGACAGTGACCTGCCAGCACTTGGGAGGCAGAGGAAGGCCATATACCAAACTCTATCATTTTGTCCCCTACTGTGCATATTTAAGACCTTATCAAGAAATTGTCGTTTGCTGGCTCCAGATATCTCCTGTCCTTTGGGGAACGTATCTCCCTCTTAGTGCCAGTTGTGGCTGCTTACCATTTCAGAGAAACAGTTTTATGATTGCCTGACCATCATCTGAAGAGTGCCTACATTTCTGGGGCCCTTAGTTATTATTCCAGAGAACAAGTTGTATAATCACCTAATTATCACCCAGTAAGTACCTGCCATTTTGGCAGAGCCCTCTCATGCTCTGCTCATATCTGTCTAACTACCTACTCTAACGTTCTACCTTCAAAAGTCTGAGACCCAATTCTTTGGGATAATGGGTGAAGGTCAGTCTTATGTAACTGCTTCTTTCTGACAGAGGGGCAGTGGTTGATCCATGGGTCTCAGACTCTTGCTAGCTATCAGGGAAGGGTGGCCCCATAGGCCAGCAAAAGTGGTGCCTAACCAGGTTCAAGGAGTACAGGTAGGGTTTTGCTTCTGTTGTATTCCACTGATGGGCAGTTAAGGGTCCCCTATAAAAGGCTGACTCTTGAGTACTGAGAGGACAGTATCCTTTACTTATCCTTCACTGATGATCATCTGGAGCTTGACAGCCTAAATGCAAGAGAAGAAAAGTTAGGTTATTAGATTGAGCAAAAGTAATAGAATGACAAGATGGCCTAAGAAGGGAAAAGTCCAGAAAAACCATTTCCAGGTTTCTTCCTAATTTAACCAGCCCTCAGAGGGTTCCTCCCATAAATGGGATGCTGGATTTTTGAGTTGTCTGATGCTATCTTGCACTTTTCCTGATTGATTTACCCAGAAACAACATTTTTCATCTAGGGTTAAACGAATTCTTCCCTATACTGCCATTAATATATCTAGCTCTTGGCATTTCTGGAGGATGGTTGTGAAAGAGTCAATTTTTTCTTGCATGATCGCTAAGGTTTTAGCCATGGAATCAACACTGTTGGCTATTTCTGTTGAGCATTGGCTATAGGTTAAGGAGGTTTCTGTGACTCCAGTGATTCCTGTTTCTGTACTGGGTGTGATGTTGAGTTCTACAAGAAGGGGAATTAATTGGATAGCCCTCCTAACTTGGGGCAAGACGGAATGCCCATAGATTGCTATTGGAAGGGAGAGATTGCCAGGTGCTATGAAGATGTCCAGGAATATATAGCATGTGGTACAAGTTCCAGTTCAGTCAGTGAGGAGGCATTGGTGAACTAAATGACCATCAGTATGGAAGACTTCTCAGGTTTTAAGACAATTAGAGATGTCAAAATCAAATAAGGTTGTGAAGATAGGTATATAGAAAATCCTGAGGCTGCTGACATGTTCAGATAGCTAGTGGATATAGTAATGTTAGCCAAGATGTGGGTGCATGAGTTTTGGCTCTGATTAGCTGACTTGTTTCTATTCTCCCAAAAAAGAGAATTTTAAGTTTGTTCCAGTAGAACCCATTCTTCTGTAGCACTAAGATTGGCAATTTGCATATATGGTGTAATCAGTAGGCTGGAACCAGAAATTTTGAGTATTGCATGTGTTTGGGCATTCCTGGCAAAACTGAGTGGATTTATCTTGAAATGTCCGTTGAGGAAAGGTAACATTTGGAGGGTTGGGAATTCTCAGTTGATGTTGGACATGGCTGTGGGGTATGTTTGGTAGATCTGTTGGCTGTAGACTGTGGTAACAGTGACATTATAGACTGTACTGGAAATAGCACTTATATCCATTCCATTCTCCCTTTTGACTATAGCATAAATAGGCACTGTCCTCACTAAGATGATGTTAGTAAAGTGGAGTTCAAAAATGGGAGACTTCTCACAGGTATCTGGGGAATCTTGCTTTACTTTTGTAAGAAGGCTATTTGAGGACCTGATTATTCCTTTTAGATTATGATGCCATTGATAGAAAATGAGTAATTCTGCCTCGGCACTCATCCAATTTCCGGCCACACAGGATAAGTTATCTCTGGTGTTTTAGCAGAAGAGCCAGTACATAACCAGCAGTTGTTGGAGTAAGAAAATTCTGTGCTTTCAGCAACTGTTGTGCTTTTTCCAATTAAGGAAAATTAAGGTGGTACTGTGCTGCTAGTAAAGAGGTAAGAATGAGAATAAGTAGGAATGGGCCCATTGTGCCATAATGAGATTGTGTTAAGGAGAAATTAGCAACAAATCAAGCTGTAAAGGGAATTTCCTGAAAGTAAGTTAAGGTGAAGAAAAGTTAGCAACAAAGTAGTTTCTGTTGGGACTTTGGGGGGCATACAGTTTAGGGTTAAAATAAGGTGAATAAGTAAAGCTATTGCAAACAGTATTCCTAATATTAGAATTACATTACTTTGAGGTGAAAGGATTTGTTATCTTTCCATCTAAAGAGGATTTTAAGATCCACCAGTGGCTCACAGTGTATTCTGGAGGTGAAGTCATTGGATTCAGTTCCAGTGTATTAGGGCCTTTCCAAGGCTTCATTCAGGTGTAGTATATCCAGCTGTGAGGATAGAAACCGGAACAGTAAAGGGGCTCTCTTTGTCTGGAGTTAGTTGGGAATTTGGGTTTCATTCTCCCAAGCTTTAATGAGAACCAGTGAGTCTGGAGGGTATAGAGATGGAATTTTATTTTTCTTCCAACTTTGAGTTTGTTTGTAATTCATATTCCTGGAGGGCTTGTTGGAAGTCTGCCAAAGAAAAGACATACTAGTTGATTTTAGCAGTTCCTTCATCTAGGAGTAAATAAGAATACAGGAATGGCCTACAATATAAGGCCTTGAAGGGGCTTAATTGCAAAGGGGTCTTAAAGGCAACATGAATCTGAAGGAGGGCTAAAGGAAAGAGTTCCACCCATGTCTGTGCTGTTTCCTGACAGAGTTTGTTGAGGATGTGTTTGAGGGTTTAGTTAGGTCTTTCTATGTTTCCTGAAGATGGTGGTCTCTAGGCAGAATGAAGGTACCCTTTTATGCCTAGGCGGTACTAACCTGCTGATTCACTTGGGAAATTAAGGATGGACCATTGTCTATTTGCAGTGACCTAGGAAGCCCGAATGCAGGAATGAGATTCCTTAGGAGGAATTAGCTCCCTCTTGTGTCTTTTCAGTCCTTGTGGGATAGGCCTCTACCCATCCGGTGAAGATGTCTACACAAACCAAGAGGTACTTATGCCTGCAGCATGTAGGGACCTGAGAATAGTTCATCTGCAAGTCATCCCCAGGGTGTGTACCTCTCCTTTGGGTTGGACTTATTAATGGAGAGGGCTTCCCTCTTTGGGGATTATTTATGATTCACAAGGTGGAAGTTTGACAAACCTGTTGAATAGTTTTGTTTATTCCCCTTTCACTTGATGTAGTTTGGATTTGTGTCCTATGCAAGAATTGAATAATGCACCACTAAACACTCATTTACAAATTTGCCCTAGATTGTCCTTTTCAAAGTGGCAGGAGTTGTGTAAACTTGTGATGACTTTCTACCCTTGGGAGGCCCTTGGTGAATGCAGAAGTTCCCCAGTTTGTATTATTTGTTGGTTTCTTTTTGATACCTACACT
Source organism: Cheracebus regulus (assembly GCA_963574635.1). Taxonomy (NCBI): domain Eukaryota; kingdom Metazoa; phylum Chordata; class Mammalia; order Primates; family Pitheciidae; genus Cheracebus; species Cheracebus regulus. The sequence goes on along the minus strand of CAUYQU010083900.1, from coordinate 21,299 downwards.
GGGTGGCCCAACTTATTTCTTCCTGAGTGTATTGGAGAGGAGATAATTCAGTGTGGAGCAAAGGGACCAAGGCCCCAGGTAAGAATCCTTTGAGACAGCCGCCTGTTTTGTTTGGAGTTGGTCAACTTATTTTATTGGCGTCCCTCTGGTGTCTCTCACAGGGCACTACTGCCACCTTCTGGGGCAAGATTCGGAATCTGTACTGCCCTGAAAAGTGTGATGAGTTTGGCTAGTTGTGCTGAGGTCCCCATGAGACAGAGCTTTTATCTCTATGAGTTGGTAAAGGGACACTGTAAAGAACCCTGTATGTCTAGCTCTATTCCAGACGAAACGACTCTCATCTGAAAATCGTATTTTGTCTGGATTGTGCAGGGGCTGTTTCTCTAAGTTCTCTAAGCTGGCATAAATTTGGTGAAATATTTCACAGCATAAATATGCCAGGTTATTGTTTCCTGGTAGTGGGAGTAAGGTGGCTGAGTTAACAGTGGAGCACCACTAAACTGTTACCTGTGGGTTTTCTAGTAACAAGACCTGGTACTTAAGTAGTTTGTTGTCAGTGAACCATTGTGACCCTTTTATGCTAAATAAGGGGACTGCTTGGTGGGATAGCAGAATCTGGACTAACTGTCCCATGTTGATTTTGAGGGCCTCCTCATATAGGAGCCTTGCTTCAGTCACTATATTGAGGCAGTGTAGTCACCGTTGTGCAACAAGGTCTAGGTTCCTTGAAAAGTAACCTCCCAGAAATTGGATTAGCCCAATGGTTTGAATTAAGACTCCCAAAGCTACAACTTGTCTTTCAGTGACAAAAAGCTGAAATGGTTAGGTTAGTATGGGTGGTCCAAGGGCTGGGATTTGTGAGAGCACGTTTTAAAAATTATTATACTTTAATTTTTGGGGTATATGTGCAGAACATGCAGGTTTGTTACATAGGTATACACGTTCCATGGTGGTTTGCTGCATCCATCAACCCATCATTTACATTAGATATTTATCCTAATGCTATCCTTCCCCTAGCCCCTCAACCCCTGCTATCCCTCCCCTTGCCCCCCACTCCCTGACAGGCCCTGATATGTGTTGTTGCCCTCCCTGTGTCTATGTGTTCTCATCGTTCAACTCCCAATTATAAATGAGAACATGCAGTGTTTGGTTTTTTGTTCTTGTGTCAGTTTGCTGAGAATGGTTTCCAACTTCATCCATGCCCTGCAAAGACATGAATTCATCCTTTTTTATGGCTGCATAGTATTCCATGGTGTATATGTCCGACATTTTCTTTATTCAGTGTATTATTGATGGGCATTTGGATTGGTTCCAAGTCTTTGCTATTGTGAACATTGTTGCAGTAAACATACATGAGCATGTGTCCTTATAATGGAATGATTTATACACCTGTGGGTGTACATCCAGTAATAGAATTGCTAGGTCAAATGATACCTCTGGTTCTAGATCATTGAGAAATTCTCACACTGCCTTCAGTAATGATTGAACTAATTTATACTCCCATCAACAGTGTAAAAGCATTACTATTTTTCCACATGCTCTCCAGCATATGTTGTCTTCTGACATTTTAATAATCTCCATTCTAAATGGCATTAGATGGTATCTCATTGTGGCTTGATTTGCATTTCTCTAATGGCCAGTAATTATGAGATTTTTTCATATGTTTGTTGGCTGCATAAACGTCTTCCTCTGAAAAGTGTCTGTTCATATCATGTGCCTACTTTTAGATGGGGTTGTTTTTTTTTCTGTAAATTTGTTGAAGTTCTTTGTAGATTCTGGGTATTAGCCCTTTGCCAGATGGAGAGATTGCAGAAATGTTGTCCGGTTCTGTAGGTTGCCTGTTCAATCTGATGATAGTTTCTTTTGCTGTGCAGAAGCTCTTTAGTTTAATTAGATCCCATTTGTCAATTTTGGCTTTTGTTGCCATTGCTTTTGGTGTTTTAGTCATGAAGTCTTTGCCCATGCCTCTGTCCTGAATGGTATTGCCTAGGTTTTCTTCTAGGGTTTTTATGGTGTTAGGTCTTACATTTAAATCTTTAATCTATCCTCAGTCAATTTTTGTATAAGGTGTAAGGAAGGGATCCAGTCTGAGCTTTCTGCATATGTCTAGCCAGTTTTCCCAACACCATTTATTAAATAGAGAATCCTTTCCCCATTGCTTCTTTTTGTCAGATTCGTCAAGATCAGATGGCTGTAGACATGTGGAGTTATTTCTGAGGCCTCTGTTCTGTTCCATTGGTCGTACATATCTATTTTGGTACTAGTACCATGCCGTTTTGGTTACTGTAGCCTTGTAGTATAGTTTGAAGTCAGGTAGTGTGATGCTTCCAGCTTTGTCCTTTTTGCTTAGGATTGTCTTGGCTATATAGGCTCTTTTTTGGTTCCATGTAAAATTTAAAGTAGTGTTTTCTAATTCTGTGAATAAAGTCAATAGTAGCTTGATGGGGATAGCACTGAATCTATAAATTATTTTTGGCAGTATGGTCATTTTCACGATATTGCTTCTTCCTATCCATAAGCATGGAATTTTAAAATTTGTTTGTGTCCTCTCTTATTTCCTTAAGCAGTGGTTTATAGTTCTCCTTGAAGAGGTTCTTAAGATCCCCTGTAAGTTGTATTTCTAGGTATTTTATTCTCTTTGTAGCAATTGTGAATGGGTGTTCACTCATGATTTGGCTCTCTGTCTGTTCTTGGTGTATAAAAATGCTTGTGATTTTTACATGTTGATTTTGTATCCTGAGACTTTGCTGAATTTGCTTATCAGCTTAAAGAGATTTTGGGCTGAGATGATGGGGTTTTCTAAATATACAATCATGTCATCTGCAAACAGAGACAATTTGATTTCCTCTCTTCCTATTTGAATACCCTTTATTTCTTTCTCTTGCCTGATTGCCCTGGCTAGAACTTCCAATACTACATTGAATGGGAATGGTACAAAAGGGTATCCTCGTCTTGTGTTGATTTTCAAAGGGAATGATTCCAGTTTTTTCCCATTCAGTATGATATTGACTGTGGATTTGTCATAAATAGCTCTTATTATTTTGAGTTACGTTCCATCAATACCTAGTTTGTTGAGAATTTTTAGCCTGAAGCAGTGTTGAATTTTATCAAAGGACTTTTCTGCATCTACTGAGATAATCATGTGTTTTTTGTCATTGGTTCTGTTTATATGATGGATTACATTTATTGATTTGTGCATGTTGAACCAGCCTTGCATTCCAGTGATGAAACCGACTTGATCATGGTGGATAAGCTCTTTGATGTGCTGCTGGGTTCAGTTTGCAAGTATGTTGTTGAGGATTTTCGCATTGATGTTCATCAGGGATATTGGCCTGAAATTTTCTTTTTGTTGTGTCTCTGCTAGGTGTGGGCCCAGATGACCAGGGGCAGACATATGCTGTCTCTACTATTACTGATTAAACAAATGTAAGTTTGATTTGCTTATTAGCTTGTAGAGTTCATGGTACACTGAAGTTTATACCCTGAAATAAAAAATAGTGAAGGAAAAGCACAGCACAAAAGAGAACACCTTGTAGCTTGTAAAAGTGTGAGCAAAAGTGGTAATGGGAGGCCTAAAGTTAGACCGTCTGAGAGCGCCCCATGAACTGGGGCACATCCGTGGTGTGGTTGCAAGGCAGGAAAATACTGCCTTGGCCCCATGAACTTTTTTCCAACACGGGGTCTACACAGGGGTCTCATAAAGAGGGCTTGTGTTAGCACCCCGGAAAGGTTGGCCACCTCTGCTCACAAGATCTGGGAGGGTCTTTGCAGACAGGAGCTGGCAAAGCAGGAAGGCCTTGCGGGCAGAGATAGTAGAACACCTTCTGCTCTGCCTGTGTTCTCAGAATATTGGGTAATCTTGGTTTCCCTACGTCCACAGTGCTCAGGAGATAAAACCCCCTTGATGCATTGTGTGTGGTCAGACCTGGTGGCACCCTACCTGCTGTGTTTCAGTGCAGCTGCATATCAGTAATGATCAGTAGTAAAACTTGGTGTACTTGTTAAGCATTCCTTAGAAGAATTAGCTGTTCCATTGTATTCTAATGATACATGCTTCTCCCCCTTCCCTACCCACCCCACCTCGCCCCCCCCCCCCCACTATCTTACCCCACAATAGTTTCAAGTCCTCTCCTGATAGTTTCAAGGCCTCCCCTGATAACCCCCTTGGTTTCTACCCCTCAATTAACAAGTGTGTGCACCTAATAAAAACCTGTGGAAACCAGAACCTGGGGCCAACATGGTCCTCACACTTTACGTTGGTCCCCTGGACCCATGCTGTGAAATTCGATTTCTGTGTCTTTGTCTTTATTTCCTTTCTCAATCCTTCATCACTGCTGGGGCTCAGGGCACCCACGGACAGGGTTGGGGCTGGCACCCAATACCAGGTTTTGGTATCAGAATGATGCTGGCCTCATAAAATGAGTTAGGGAGGAGTCCCTCTTTTTCTATTGTTTGGAATAGTTTCAGAAGGGACGGTACCAGCTCCTCTTTGTACTTCTGTTAGAATTCAGCTGTGAATCCATCTGGTCCTGGGATTTTTTTTTTGGTTGGTAGGCTATTAATTGTTGCCTCAGTTTCAGACCTTGTTATTGGTCTATTCAGGGATTTGACTTCTTCCTGGTTTAGTCTTGGGAGGATGTATGTGTCCAGGAATTTATCCATTTCTTCTAGATTTTCTAGTTTATTTGCACAGAGGTGTTTATAGTATTCTCTGATGGTAGTTTGTATTTCTGTGGGATCAGTGCTGATATCCCCTTTATCATTTTTTATTGTGTCTATTTGATTCTTCTCTTTCTCTTTATTAGTCTGGCTAGTAGTCTATTTTGTTAATCTTTTCAAAAAACCAGCTCCTGGATTGACTGATTTTTTGAAGCGTTTTTCATGTCTCTATTTCCTTCAGTTATGCTCTGATCTTATTTATTTTTTGTCTTCTACTAACTTTTGAATTTTTTTGCTCTTGCTTCTTTAGTTCTTTTAATTGTGATGTTAGGGTGTCAATTTTAGATCTTTCCTGCTTTCTCTTGTGGGCCTTTAGTGCTATCAGTTTTCCTGTAAACACTACTTTAGCTGTGTCCCAAAGATTCTGGTAAGTTGTGTCTTCGTTCTCATTGGTTTCAAATAACTTCTTTATTTCTGCCTTAATTTTGCAATTTACCCAGAGTTTTCCAGTAGCAGGTTGTTCAGTTTCCATGTGCTTGTGCAGTTTTTTTTCTTAATCCTGAGTTCTAATTTGATTGCACTGTGGTCTGACAGACTGTTATGATTTCCATTCTTTTGCATTTGCTGAAGAGTGTTTTACTTCTAATTATGTGGTCAATTTTAGATAAGTGCAGTGTGGTGCTGAGAAGAATGTATATTCTGTTGACTTTGGGTGGAGAGTTCTGTAGATGTCTGTTAGGTCTGCTTGGTCTGGAGCTGAGTTCAAGTCTTGAATATCCTTATTAATTTTCTGTCTTGTTGATCTGTCTAATATTGACAGTGGGGTGTTAAAGTCTCCCACTATTGTGTGGGAGTCAAAGTCTCTTTGTTGATCTCTAAGAACTTGCTTTATGTAGCTGGGTGCTCCTGTATTAGGTGTGTAATATTTAGGATAGTTAGTTATTCTTGTGCATTGATCCCTTTACCGTTATGTTATGCCCTTCTTTGTCTTTTTTGATCTTTGTTGGTTTAAAGTCTGTTTTATCAGAGACTACGATTGCAACCCCTGCTTTTTTTTGTCTTCCATTGCTTGGTAAATATTCCTCCATCCCTTTATTTTGAGCCTATGTGTGTCTTTGCATGTAAGATGGATCTCCTGAATACAGCACACTGATGGGTCTTGGCTCTTAATCCAATCTGCCAGTCTATATCTTTTAATTGGGGCATTAGCTCATTTACATTTAAGGTTAATATTGTTATGTATGAATTTGATCCTGACATTATGATGCTAGCTGGATATTTTGCACATTAGTTGATGCAGTTTCTTCATAGTGTCGATGGTCTTTACAATTTGGTATGTTTTGCGGTGGCTGGTACTGGTTGTTCCTTTCCATGCTTAATGTCTCTGGGTGACATTTGTCTTTCTTTCTGTCTGTCCAGTGCCTTTTGAACACCCTTTCAATGTTTGGGAAGTTTTATGCCTCACTGGTCTCCTTTCCCCAAGGTAAATTGCTTTTTCAGTTCTATAGAGGAGGATGCAGAATTCACTATCTGATGAGCTTGTGTGGAAGGCATCTGGCAGAGCCCAGGCATGTTATCCTGGGAGCCAGCTGTAGGCACTGGGCAGTGCTGTGTGAACTGTGCTGTCAGTGCTGTGGAACTGACACTGGAGCTGTCCTTATGGGTGCTAAGTGTCATCCTGGCCACGTGGCTGGGGAAACTGGCCCCCTTGGAGACGTTGTGCACTGTGAAATCTTTGAATAATTTGTCTTTGCTTAAGATGATCGGAGTAGAATCTGTTTGCAGCTAAGCATTCTGACTCATGGACTGGTTTGTGATCTCTGTATCTCTTTTTGGTGCTTCTAATATCTATTTTCTATACCACGGCTACAATGATCTTTTAAAAACTCAAACCTGATCTTGTCACAGAGGATAAGCCCCCAAGTTCTCCAGTGACCCACAACATCCTTACGGTCTGTACCCAGTGGAGGTGGGAGCACTAGTAATTACCCTGATGCGTAGGTTTTCCACAAGGTGAAGGGATTTTTTATTCCACTCCCAGAGGGAAACAAGGGTAGAAACACTTCCTGCCTTCCTCTCTGGCCCCTCACTTGCTTCTTCACAGGTGGAGGAGTGACCTTACTTACTCATGGTACTGTAGAGAGCGTTTTTGCCTTCTTGGTTTTTCTTTCAGACTGGCTTGCCTTTGGTCACATGTACTCTTTTCCTTTCAAATGGAGAGCCCCTGCATGGAGTGACCTGTAATTTGTACCGATCCTCTGTTTGTAACTGGGAGATAGTGGTGAATGCAAGGAGTATAACGCTTATTTTGTTTTATTATTTTAATTAAAAAACTTAAAAATTTAAAGGACAGGGTCTCACTATGTTGGCCAGGCTGGTCTCAAGCTGTTAGCCTTAAGCCATCCTCCTGCCTTGGCCTTCCAAAGTTCTGGAATTACAGGCATGAGCCACTGCACCTGGCTTATTTTAATAGACACATAATAATTGTGCAGGAGGTGGGGGGATTGGGGAGGGATAACATTAGGAGAAATACCTAATGTAGATGACAGGGGATGGATGCAGCAAACCACTGCGGCATGTGTATACGTATGTAACAATCCTGCATGATCTGCACATGTACCCCAGAACTTAAAGTATAGTAAAAAATTATACATATTTGTGGGGTAGAGTGTAATGTTTCAATACATGTAAACATTTGTGTAATAAGTAAAACAAGATATTTAGCATATTGTAAACGAAAGATGAAATCCTAACCCCCAACCACTGAGAAACCTTAAAAACAGAGTCCTTGGCCATGATGGAATGGGAGGTCAAACATGCTTTATTATACCTCCTCCCTTCTATGGTTTAGACACAACAATTGACCAGCATTAATGTTAAAATAGAGATCATGAGATTGACAGAATAGACTCTTTGTGGCAATAAGATACCAAATTATGAACAGGACTTAAGACCATGCCAGGTAAAGGTTAGGTCACACATTCCTACACTTAAAGAATAGACTATGTTCTAACTGCTACAAGGGTTTCCTTTTTCTCTAGCAGCTAAACAAGATAAGCAATAGTAAAACAGTTGTAGCTCCTCCACCACCAGACACTCACTGACTGACTCCCCTGTTCACAAGCCATAACTACTGCTTTGATTGGCCAAATGATTAATTTCAGTAACTTTCTCCTGATAAGACCACTGCCCAGGGACTGGTTCTGGCTACTTTACAGAGACTGCACACTTTAATGCCTTTGTGTCTCTGCTTCACTTTTTGATGTAAGGGTCTAAATTGTTAATGCATTTAAATGTTAAGTTTGCACCCCAAGGTGAACATGAATCATATGCTACATACACGTTTATTTAGCACATACATGTTAGGACCACCTTCAGGAATATTCCTAGCTCCTCCTGTAACCTACTGAGGGTATATACTTGGCCAACCTGCTTAACACATAAATCCCTGTTCCACCTGCCTCTCCCTGGAAGTACCTGTCTTTTGGCTTTTGGCTGGAGGCTATGCTTTCCAGCCTGTTAGAATGGCCATCTTACATGTGGTAACCGTTTTTTAAAAATAAAGCCTCCTAGCCCCGGCCCCAGACCCTACAGCCGCTGAGATGGTGATGCCTAAGAAGAGCCAGATTGCCGTTTATGAACTCCTTTTTAAGGAGGGAGTCATGGCGGCCAAGAAAGATGCCCACATGCCTAAGCACCCGGAGCAGGCAGACAAGTATGTGCCCAACCTTCATGTCATGAAGGCCATGCAGTCTCTCAAGTCCTGAGCCTACGTGAAGGAACAGTTTGCCTGGAGACATTTCTACTGGTACCTTACCAATGAAGGTATCCAGTATCTCCGTGATTACCTTCATCTGCCCCCAGAGACTGTGCCTGCCACCCTAAGCCACAGCTGTCCAGAGACTGGCAGGCCTCGGTCTAAAGGTCTGGAGGGTGAGCGGCCTACAGGACTCATGGAAGCCGACAGAGATGCCTACAGATGGAGTGCTGTGCCACCTGGTGCCAACAAGAAAGCAGAAGCTGGGGCTGGGTCAGCAACCGAATTCCAATTTAGAGGTGGATTTGGTCATGGATGTGGTCAGCCACCTCAGTAAAATTGGAGAGGATTATTTTTCATTGAATAAACTTACATCCAAAAAACCTTAAAAAAAAAAATAATAAAACCTCCTGCTGGGGGCAGTGGCTCATGCCTGTAATCCTAGCACTTTGGGAGGCTGAGTTGGGCAGATCACGAGGTCAGGAGTTTGAGACCAGCCTGGGCAACATGGTGAAACCCCGTTTCTACCAAAAAAAAAAAGAAACAGAAAAAACTATCTGGGTGTGTGTGGCATGCACCTGTAGTCCCAGCTACTTGGGAGGCTGAGCCTGGAGGATCACTTGAACCCAGGAAGTTGAGGTTGCGGTGCTGAGATTATACCACTGTATTTCAGCCTGGGTGACAAAGTGAGACCCTGTCTCAGGAAAAAAAAAATCCTCCTTTCTAAATTTATAATTACTTTATGCCTTTATCATTTCTTTGTGGTGAAAACATTCAAAATTCTCTATTCTAGCTATTTTGAAATCTACAATACAATATTGTTTCCTGAAGTCACCTTTTGGTGTAATAGAATACTGGAACTTATTCCTTCTAAATGTAACTTTATATCCACCAACAAATCTCTCTCTATGTCCCTTTCTCCACTTCCTACTCCAGTCTCTGGTAACCACCATTCTACTCTCTACTTCCAGGAATGAGATAACTTCATGAGACTTAGTCTGACTTTAGGTTCAAGCCACATCTTGCCGTTCAGCTTTGTTAGTAGTAAAGCTGATGCTCTGCTCCCTGACTCCAGTGTGTATTTCCCAGCTGGTGGAGAGCCAATCAGACCTCTTCAAACTGCAGCAGACGTGGTCACTCTTCACTCCTCCCTCTCTCAACGCTCTCCCTTGCAGCAGTTCCAAGAGTGGGCTGTGCCCCGTCTCACCTATGGGCCTTGGCACATTTGATTCCCTTTTGTTAAAAAATAATTAACTGGGAAGCCATTACCCTGGGGTGGCTCTAGCACTTTAAGTTTCTGTGTAAGCAAAGTGAAGCCTAATGTAAACAGTAAAACAAAACTAGAGACTTTACCAATCAGGAACTGCCAACTAATCTTTAACCAGGGACTTGCCACTCTCACCAGTCCCACATGTTTTCTTTGTCATGCTCTCACTTGGTAAGTTTCCTCTCTCGCTCCTTCCAGCGGAGTCCTAAACTGCTCTGCAGTCTGGTGCTGCCTAATTCATAAATTGTTGATTGCTCAGAGAACCTCTTTAAAATGTTCATGTGCCTAGGTTTATCTTTTAACATTTTCTCGCTTTTTCTCCTGGATAACTTCTTCTGGTTATTCAAACTTCAGTTCAGATATCCTCTCCCTTTTAAAGCCTTCTCTATCCCTCTGAGACTGGCTTGGGGGCCTCTTCTTAACATCCTGTCTTGCTGCTATTTTACTATGTATCTCATGAGAAATTATAGAATTATAATTGCCTGTTAATTGGTTTCTCTTTCTCACTGGATTGTGTTTTATTCTCCTTTGCAACCAAATTCCTGGCATATATAGCATAGGGTGTATATGGTGTAGAAAACTTACCATGAATGGAGCTTGCAGGACTGGAAGCTGCTCTGGATGAGTGAGTGAGCGAGTGATGAGTGAAGGTGAGGGCCTACGGCATTACTTTACACTACTGTAGACTCTATAAACACTACACTTTATCTACACTAAATTTATAAGAAAATGTTTTTCTTTCTTCAATAATACATAACCCTACTTCCTGTAACTTTTTTACATTATAAACTTTTAAATTTTTAAACTTTTTTTTTTTTTTTTTGGAGATAGAGTCTCACTCTGTCACCCAGGCTGCAGTGCAGTGGTGTGATCTTGGCTCGCTGCAAACTTCGCCTCCTGGGTTCCAGCGATTCTCATGCCTTAGCCTCTCAAATAGCTGGTTAGAGGCATGCACCACCACACCCAGTTAATTTTGTCTTTTTAGTAGAGATAGGGTTTCGCCATATTGGCCAGGGCGATCTCGAACTTCTGGCCTCAAGTGATCCACTTGCTTTGGCCTCCCAAAGTGCTGGAATTACAGGCATGAGCCACTGTGCCTGGCCAATTTTTTAACTTTTTGACTCTTGTAATAACACTTGTCTTAAAACACAAACACATTGTACAGCTGTACAAAAACATTTTCTTTCTTTATATCCTTATTCTGTAGTAATTTTTCTATATTTAAAATTTTTATTTTTAAAAAACTAAGACAAAAACACAGTCAGTCTAGAGTCAGGATCATCAATATCGCTGTCTTCTGCCTCCATGTCTTGTCCCACTGGAAGGTCTTCAGGAACGGCAACACACGTGGGCTGTCATCTCCTGTGATAACAATGCTTTCTTCTGAAACACCCTCTACAGGTCCTGCCTGAGGCTGTTTTACAGTTAACTATTTTTTTTTTTTTTTTTTGAGATGGAGTCTTGCTCTCTTGCTCAGGCTGGAGTGCAGTGGCATGATCTCGGCTCACTGGAACCTCCGCCTCCCAGGTTCAAGCAATTCTCCTGCCTCAGCCTCTCGAGTAGCTGGAATTATAGGCATGTGCCACCATGCCCAGCTAATTTTTTTGTATTTTTAGTAGAGACAGGGTTTCACCATGTTGACCAGGCTGATCTCGAACTCCTGACCTTGTGATCTGCCTGCCTCGGCCTCCCAAAGTGCTGGGATTACAGGCGCGAGCCACCGTACCCAGCCAGTTACCTATTTTTTTTTTTAGTAGAACAAGGTACACCCTAAAAAAAAATGAAAGTATAGTATAACAAATTCATAAACCAGTAACATAGTTGGTTATGACCACTATTCAAGTATTATGTACTACACACGACTATATGTGCTATACTTTATATGACTGGCAGCACAGTAGGTCTGTTTACACCAGCATGACAACAAACACCTGAGTAATGCACTGTGTTACATGACAGCTGCTACAATGTCCCTAGGCCATAGGAATTTTTCATAAGTTTATGGGAATGGTAGGTCTTATATGTGGCCTACTGTTAGCCAAAATGTTGTTACATGGTGCACGACTGTCTTTTGAAATACTTGATATGAAAAGATTTTATATTGCAGTGTGATTGCAAAATCTTTTTTCTTTAATGGAATAATGTTCAACATTACCACTTGTCAATGAAAGAAAAGGAAGAGCTAGTGGATTATTTACACATAATTTCAACTGTTGCAAAATTCTGAATGACTTTGAAAAAGGTTTTACATTTTTAATCACCCACTTCTGTGAGTAGTTTCTTTGATGGTGATCTTTTAAGAAAAATTAGTAAATTACTAAAAATCCTGATCAGGATGTGTTTAGCTACTTTTTCAAGCACAAAATCTAATATAAAAATTATTATGATGGGGTGTGGTGGCTCACACTGTAATTCCAGTGCTTTGGGAGGCTGAGGGAGGAGGAATATTGAGGCCAGGTGTTTGAGATGAGCCTGGGAAACATTGCAAGACCCCATTTCTACAAAAAATAAGAAAAATTACCTGGGCATGGTGGTGTGTGGCTGTCGTTCTAGCTGGAGAAGGCTGAGGTGGGAGGCTCTCTTGAGCCCAGGAGTTCAAGATTGCACTGAGCTATGATCACACCACTGCACTCCAGCCTGGGAGACAGAGCAAGATCCTGTAACTGTTGAAATAAAAAAGAAAAGAAAAAATTATGTTCACAGAACCATGTTGTGTTCTGAACATTTTATATAAAATTAATATTCAAAGACTTCTCTATTGCCGCACATTTTTATTATACTGTTTATTTATAATTTAAAAATTATAATTACATAGTAAAAAGAGAGTGCAATACTTTTTTTTTTTTTTTGGCATCAAGCTCCATTTAAATACCTTAAAGTCTCCCTTAGTTTTCCCTGGTGTGCCACTCAAATATTAGTGCTGTCTACATGCCCCATGACGTGTGAAAGGTTGGAAGTACTGCATTGAGCTACTTCTTCCAGGAAGCCTTCTGGGATTTATGTTTCTGCTGGGTTTTTTTTCTCCACTCCATTCCCTGACCCCCTACTTGCCTTAGCTTGAGTCCTGGGAGGGCAGGGACCTTATCGGTTATTTTCTGAATCAGGAGTGCTGTATGGCTTCTGGCTCCCTTTCTCTGTGTCTGTTTGTCTGCGGGTGTTCTCTGACCCCCAGGCTCCCTTTAGCCGTTCTCTACACAGGACCCAGACCACTTTCTTCCTAGTACACCAGGGTTAAGAGTTCCCTCTACTACCTCCAGCCTCCAAATCTATTGTATCAGTTAAAATTCTTGACAACAGAAGCTGCCTAAATGAAGCACAAATGTAATTTATTAACAAAATGCAGGTTAGTTCACAGAGTTGTCGGAAGGGCTGGAGACCATGCCAGAGGCTAAGCTTCCAGGAATTACTCCCAGACACAAACTGGTCAACTGAGCGAGCCACTGGTGCTGCCACCAGGGTCCAGATGCCACATCTAGGCTGGTAGCTTCCTATTGCAGCCTTTTGTGCTGTCCCTGAGAGTGCACAATTCTCCTTGATGCTTGTGGGCAACAGCCAATTGGTCAGAGTAAGGCACGGGAACATTTGGTCAGTGGAGCCAGACCACATGCCCTGGAGGCTGGGAAGCCATCTCAGCTCCACAGGAAGAGGTGGTCTTTCTTCTCGCCATTCTTCTAAAGTAGAGAATTCCCCAAATGTTGAAAGAGGGTCAAATGCTGGGTGGCCACAATGAGTGTTGAGTGTCTACTCTTCAGATCCTACCCAAGATGGTCTCAGGGCCTTACCCAGTCTAGGGGTGAGTGCCAGAGCTAGGGAAGGTGGCACGGGACCAGGCTGATGGCACAGGTTGGGAGCAGGACAATGACACTAGGGAGATGGTCTTGTCCAGTCAGATGTGTGATCACCACTTATGGATGATGTCAGAAGTCCATGGTGGAGAGGGTAGGAAAGAGCCCTCCTGTGGGCTATTTCAAAGCAGAGCAAGCTCAGTGATTTAGGTGGCCCTAGGCTGGACTGGTATTTCCGAACCTCAATGGGAGACAGAACATGAGGTTTAATAGTTTAATAGACAGAATTGTTTTTATTTTTATAACTTTACTGTGACAGATTAAGCAGAATTGTATATAACATTTTAGAGTTTATAAAATGATTCTACAAGCAAGCATTATTATACTTGAGTGATTCACTAAATAAATCAACATTTATTGAGCTATTTAAGGTGAGATGAGGGCCTAGTACTCTTTCCCTGTCTTCAGGTCTTTAACAGTTTAGAAGTGGATAAAGAAATATGAAAAAGAGTTACAATTCATTGCAAAAAGGCTTATAATAGTAGTGGCAGAAAGGAAGGAGCAATGAAATACGTCTGGGATGTGAGGAATTTCTTGAGTTGGGTCTTACAGGAGGAATAGGAGTTCGCCAGATATGTATTTTGGATAAGATATGTGTAGGGAATTTCTGGCAGGACAGCTTATGAAAAGGCATAGAGATATAAAAACCTGTCTGGGCCTGGGGAGATCTGTGGGAAATAAACTTAGAAGTGGGGCTGGGCACAGTGGCTCATGCCTGTAATCTCAGCACTTTGAGAGGCTGAGGCCTGGATCAAAGTGCTCATCTGAGTTCAGGAGTTCAAGACCAGCCTGGCCAACATGGTGAAACTGTCTCTACTAAAAATACCTAAAAATACAAAATTAGCCGGATGTGCCTATAATCCCAGCTACTCAGGAAGCTGAGACAGAAGAATTGCTTGAATCTGGGAGGCGGAGGTTGCAGTGAGCCGAGGCCACGCCACTGCACTCCAACCTGGGTGACAAGAGCAAAACTCTGTCTCAAAAAAAAAAAAAAAAAAAAAAAGTGGTTGCAGAGGCTGGGCTACAGAAGGACACACCAATTCCCATGGTTGAATACTCCTTAGCGCAAGAGCAGAGTCTCTGTGAGGGATAAGGACTCTTTGAAGATCACAGGGGTGGTGAGAGAAGACTGGGTTCCCATCATTTCCTGAACAGCTCATGTTATTGATGAAATGTTGGGGGTCTCTCCTTACTGAGAGCCAGAGCTTCTGGCATTTCTTTGCTAGAGAACACACAGGTGGTAATGGTGTGTGAGAGGTGAGGGAATAGAGGGGAACTGGAACAGCTCGTCTTTTTGCCTTGGCCTTCTGCTACTATCTAGCTATGGGGGACCCCAGAGAATAAAGCAAGAGAAACCTCTGTCCCTGGCCCAACGGAGGTGGGAAGCTGGTGGCACCTCAGCACAGAGGGATGGGAGTGCTTTGCTTCCACCATGTCCTGCTTCTGGCTCCCTAGTTAGCTTCAGCTCTGTGGATCGTGCCTCTCAAACTGGTGGGTCTTCTGGAATCCCTGACCAACTCTCTCCTACAAGCATCCAGAACAGGACACCCCATTGTGTTTCTGGGAGACATGTATAGGCTCTCCTGGCAGATAGCTTTTCCTGTTGTTTAACCTGGTCTTTTTTGATACTGTCTGACCATCTTCTCTTTTGTGATGGTATCTTGGGAAGGACAGAGCCTTACGACTGGAAGCCTCAAACGCACCTCCTCCTAAAGGCCAAGGGCAGAACAGATGTTCCACTGAGTAGAGGAAGGCTCAGATGCAGGTAGAAGAGAATGTAATGGACGGGCTAGGTAAACTCCTCCACAGGCTTTGGGTGGGTCACTTAGTTGGATGTCAAGTTCACAGACACCTGCTTTCATGACTGACATGGACTTCTGACTACCAGTGCAGCCATGGCATTCACTGTGCTCAGAGATCCAGAACAATCTAGAAGATGCCAAATAAATGTTCTTTCCCAAAGGCAGCAATCCCTTTCATTCTACTTTGACCTAATAACCCATGCTCTGATAGTGAGTGTGGACTGTGGACTAAGAGGCAATACATAGATTTATCTCTATTTTATTTCAGTACTTTCTTCCAGGAAGCCTTCGCCTTTGAGGTGCTGCATGGTTTCTGTGACGGTTGGGTTTAAACCCAGCCCCTGAATGCTGGCAGGATGAGCAGTGAGTGAGTGAGCAGATGTCCTCTGAGTCTCTTCAGGACGAGGGGCTCTGCCTCTTCACCAGGTGTCGCAGGGCCCTTGTCACGTCCTTGTTCCTAAGGGTGTAGATGATGGGGTTGAGCATGGGTGTGATGACTGTGTAGAAGAGACTGAGGATGCGGTCTGTGGTGACAGAGGAGCCTGCCTGGGGCCTGATATAGGTGATGCTGGCTGTTCCAAAGAAGAGACAGACCACGAGCAGATGGGAGGAGCAGGTGGAGAAGACCTTACGGCGGCTCTGGGTGGAGGCCATTGCTAGGATGGCACCCAGGATGCGAATGTAAGAGGTGACAATCAGAGAGAAGGGGACCATGATGAAGACTACGGTAGCTGTCATCACGGAGATCTCACTCCTGTGCTTCCCAGAACTTGCCAGCCTCAGTACTGGCAGGATGTCACAGAGAAAGTGTGGGATGATTGGGTGGCTGGGGAAGGGCAGAGAGAAGATGAGGGAGGCATGGGTGGTGGCAGTGATGATGCCTGTGAGCCAGGAGATGCCCACCATGGCCATGCAGGCCTGTGGGCTCAAGAGGGCGGAGTAGTGCAGGGGCTGGCAGATGGCAACATATCGGTCATAGGCCATGGCTGTGAGCAGGCAGCACTCTGAGATGCCCAGGACAATGAAGACGTACATCTGGGCTGCACAGCCCTGGAAGGAGATGGCCTGGGGATGCGGGGAGGCCAGATTGGCCAGGGTCCTGGGCACAATGTTGGTGGTGTAGAAGAGCTCCACCACTGAGAGTTGGCGCAGGAAGAAGTACATGGGGGAGTGCAGGGCAGGGCTGACCTGCGTGAGGAGGATGATCAGGGAGTTACTCAGCAAGGTGACCAGGTAGACCAGAAGCACCACCCAGAACAGGGGGCCCTGCAGGGCCTTCAGGTCAGAGAATCCCAGAAGGAGGAATTCAGGCAGCGTAGTATGGTTTACCCCAGCCATCACTCCAGGCCAGAATCTGAGACACAGCTAAGATGAGAAGTTATTTAGAAATAACAATCAACATTTCTGTAACTTGGTAAAGTGCTTTCCACACAGTTCCTCTGAAAATCAAGTGAGAGAATTAATACCTTCTCTATGAATGAGCCATGGATCCATCTCTTGGTGAAACTGGGACTCTTTAAAAAAATTCAATAGCTTTGGGGGTACAAGTGGGTTTTGGGTACACGGATGAATTATATAGTGATAAAATCTGGCATTTTAGTGCACCCGTCACCCAAATAGTGTACATTGTGCCAAAAGGGTTTTTTTTTTTTTTTTTTTTTTTTTTTTAAATACCGCAGCCTTCTCTCACCCTGCTTCCTTCTGGACTCCTTGATCCTCTCTGTCCGCATCCGGGCCTCTCCCTCCCTCCATACTTACTGCACCTTTTTCACACTGTGAGCATTTCTTCACTCTCAGTCCTCTAATTAGATTTTGCCTCAAGATGTCATTGGTGAGGGTGGAGAGGCAAGTTTCTCCCAGATTGTCTGCTCTTCCTTCCCTGTTTCTACTCTGACTCTGTTAATTTCCCTCTTCTTCCCACACATCCTGACACAGTTGGGACCATCTTCAGAGAGACACTGGCCCTGAAGTCACCGCTATCCTTTTCAAAGCCTCCCACAGAGGATCCTTGAGAAAGACAGTAACTGCCCATGGGGTCACAGAGAGAGGATGAAGTTCTTTTTTAAAAAAAACACTATTTTTAATTGTGGTGAAAACATATAACATAAAATTTACTATTTTAACCATTTTTAGTGTATGTCTCAGTACTGTTAAGTATATTCAACAAAGCTCTAGAACTTTTTCATCCTGGAAAATGAAAACTCTATACCAATTAAGCAGCTCTCCATTTCCCCCTCCTGTGGCTCTTTTTAAAACCATAAAACCATCCCTATGCCTCCAATAAGCCTTAGAGAGACAGACAGATGGGCAAATTGATCAGCTAATGGGCACGTGGACTAGGGAAGAGATAGCCTGTGGTTAACTGGCTAGATGGACAGAGGATAACTGGCAGGGTGTGGCTGGCTCAGGACTGGTCACCCCATGACCCCTGGATGCAAGAGGTGAGGCTGTTAAAGGCTGAGTGGAACAGAAAGCAGATCTTGAGGGGTAGCTTTAACATCCTGGGGCAAGGGAGTTGGGATTCTGGAGCCTAATGGGGGATGTGGGAAATGGGAGAAGGACAGCTTTTATTGGATCAGAGAGGTCTAGGGGAGCACAGCCAGGCAATAAACTGGCTTTTGTTCTTTCGGATTTTTTGTTTTGTCTGTAGTATTAATGGGAGCTGCCCATGGTGTGTGTGTGTGTGAGGATGCGTGTGTGTGTGTGCGTGTCCATGTGTGTGTGTGTGTGCGTGTGTGTTTGTGTGTGTGTGTTGGGGAGGATGCATGCAGCTGTCTGTGGGCTCTGGGATGGGACCCATAACAGGAGCCTGAGAGATGCTGACCATAGACAGTGTGGAGGCTGTGATGCCCCGCTGATTTACACTGCATGCAAACCCACAAGCCTGTACACACTATCTACTGCCTCATCCCTTCACTTCACCCCACACACCCCATCCTATTAGACACACCGCAGACATGCCTATCACATAACCACCACACTTATAACCTGACACATATCCCCCACAGCATACTTACACCACACATCACAGGTTTGCACAGTCTGTATATACACACTTGCCTTGTTCTGTTATGTGCAATTTTATCTGGCAGAAATTGTCCAACATTCTCTGTCTCCTTCCCAGCCTTCTCCCTATTCAGCCAGCTTAATGACATCTGAATCACAACTCTGCAAATGCAATAGTAGAGATTTGGGAACCCCTCTCCTGGACTCTTTTCTCCCATGCCCATGGACAGGTACTGGCTCCCAACATATAGCAAGAGGTCCTAAGGCCCTGAGTGGGCCCTGATCTGCCCACTGTTTTTCTTCCCCTTTTGTTTTTGGCAGGGTCTAGATGCATCAGGGAAAGGCCCAAGGCTGCCTGGCACTGCATGGGGCACTTACCCAGGGAGGCGAAATGATTATCCCACCAGGGAAGGGGCTGGTGGGCATAGGCGAGAATCTGCTGTTATCCTCTTTCCTCCCTGGAAGTCTCAGCCTCTGTGGGGCCCATAATCATTCTACAGCTGTCTTCGTGCCTCCACCCTGCTGGAGATTTGGGAATCCCTGACTCTTGGGGCTTCCCTGGGTAACCTTGAGCTGAGGGAGTGTCATGGGCCAGATAATTCTCTCTGGATCCCCAATGCCTGATGTGTCCTCTTTCTTTCCTTAAGCTCGTTGCCCTTGGCCAACCTCCTGACACCTTTTTTTCTCTGGGATAACTATTGCCTCCCCACTCATGAAGGGTCTCTTTGGTTACAGATGGCATGAGAGGTCTGAGGGTCTCCATTCCTCATGTCTAGAGTCTCATCCTGGGAATTAACGCCTGTGCGTGAAATCTCAGCTTCCTGTTAAATGTAGATGCTCCTGGAGAATTCTAGATGCTATCCCAGTGAAATCATTGATTTCCATGGTTGGTTTGCTTTTTAGAAAGAAAGTATTCCATGAGGACACTGCCTATCTGCTTATCCAGGGGCTCACAGGAGGGAGAGCTGGGTTTCCATGAATCCCTGATCTCCCGTGTCACTGCAGATGTGCTGAGTGGGGCACTGACAGAGAGAGTTCAGTCTGAATATTTTCAGCATAGAAATGGTGTGGTGGATGATGGAGGTTGGTGACATTTGGGGACAGAACAGAGGTGTTACCTGAAATAAGCTGGGCCTTGGCCTAAATCCCTGATGTCCTCTAGTTGACACTTGCTGTCTCCACTTTTTATGTCCCATTTTCTCCAATTGTCCCTACCATTCCAGAATTTTCTCTTATCAAGATCACCAACAGCTTCCATGTTGTCAAATCCAATGGTCAATTTTCAGTCCTCATCTTAACCTTTTAGCAGTCTTTAACACATTTAGTACCTTCCCCTTCCTGAAACACTTCCTTTAACTTCTGCAACTTTCAAACATATTTCTTTGGCCCTGGCCTTTCCTTATCTACACAACCGAGTATCTCCCCTTAGATGTTTTAGAGTCTCCCCAGCTTACCTTGTCCCAGATAGAGCTCTTGTTCCTCTTTGGAGCTTCCCCAGTGCAGTAAGTGACCTGTTGCCACCCAGTTGCTCAGACCAAAAATCCAGCTGTCCATTTTACTAATATTTATTTTTTAACATCCTACACTTAATTTTTCACAGTAAGTCATACTTCTACCTCAAAAATTTAATCCCAAGCAACCTTCTCTTACTGTATTTGCTATTAAAACCTGGGTGCAGCAATGTTTTTCACTGGGCCTTTCCTGCCCTCTACATCTTCTCCACTCAGCTGGTGAGATTTTCTCCAAGTGTAATATCAGACAATATTGTTCACTTCCTTTATTTTTTATTTATTTATTTTTTGAGTCAGAGTTGTCTCACTCTGTTGCTCAGGCTAGAGTGCAGTGGCACAAGGCTCACTGCAACCTTTGCCTCCCAGGTTCAAGTGATTCTCCTGCCTTACCTAATGAGTAGCTGGGATTACAGGCATGCATAACCACACCAGGCTAATTTTTGTATTTTTAGTAGAGATGGGGTTTCACCATGTTGGCCAGGCAGGTCTCAAACTCCTGACCTCAATTCCTGCCTCCACTTCCCAAAGTGCTGGGGTTACAGGCGTGAGTCACCGCACCTGGCCATTCCCTTCCTTGAGCAGCTCATAGCTTTTCATTATGTTTTCAAAATACAAACTCCTTTCACTGATTTACAAGACCCTAATAAATTGATCCCTTGTCTTAAGCTCTTAAGTCTGTCCCTTCCTTCCTTCCTTCCTTCCTTCCTCCCCCTCTCCCTCCCTCCCTTCTTTCTTTCTTTCTTTATATATATATATTTATTGCATTTTAGGTTTTAGGGTACATGTGAAGAACATGCAAGATTGTTGCATAGGTACACACATGGCAGTGTGATTTGCTGCCTTCCTCCCCATCACCTATATCTGGCATGTCTCCCCATGCTATCTCTCCCCAACTCCCCACCCCCCACTGTCCCTCCCCCATTTCCCCCCAACATACCCCAGCGTATAGTGCTCCCCTCCCTGTGTCCATGTGTTCTCATTGTTCAACACCCACCTGTGAGTGAGAACATGCAGTGTTTGATTTTGTGTTCTTGCGTCAGTTTGCTGAGAATGATGGTTTCCAGGTTCATCTATGTCCCTAGAAAGGACACGAGCTCATCATTTTTTATGGCTGCATAGTATTCCATGGCCTTGCTTTATTTTTATTTCTTGGAGCTTGTCATTCCTCGATGTTGTATTATGTATTTATATATTTTCTTTTCGTCTTTCCCCTCCATGTAGATGTAAACAAAACTCCCAAGAGGCCAGGGGCTTTGTTTGCTGACTTCTTTCTCCTCAGCACCTAGAACAACCTGTGGCACGCAGAAGCCTTCGCTCAATATTTGCTGAATGTGGCTGGGCACGGTCACTCTCGCCTGTAATCCCCGGGCTTTCGGAGGCCGATGCTTGAGCCCAGCAGTTTGAGACCAGCCTGGGCAACATAGTGAGGCTCTGTCTCTATTAAAAATAAGA